>SKCR01011828.1:0-158972 GCA_019454045.1 Zanthoxylum bungeanum | reverse complement strand
CCCATCAATAATCATACTACACCTCTTGCCATTTACACGTCATCTAGTGTGGAATATGTTCTCCCTCTGCTGCCCATTCTTATCCTCTACAATATGTGTATTCAAAGCACGCATAACAACTAGAGATAAATATCCAATGGGTATGCAGCTCCCTCGTGGTCACTAGTATCCTCAAGCTCTGGCATCTCATTCTCAATCTCACTGTCACTCGAGTACACTTCTCTGCTATTCTTATCAGTCACTAAGGTGCGCCTATTGGGACATTGTGAAGCATAGTGCCCCATGCCCAAACATTTGAAACATTTGACATCCTTAGTACTGGTAGTTGTACCATCAGGTTTTCATCTAGTTTTGCTCGGTTCCGCAGCCTCTTTACCCTTAGCACTAGGTTCGGCCCTAGGCTTATTAAAGCCTCCACTAAACTCGCCTCTAGGCTTGTCAAAGCCTTCATCCCACTTCTCATTCGGAACCCATTTCCCTTTCCATGTAGAAGTAGCCTGAGTACCAAATATGGATGTGGACTTTTTCTTGAGCTGCCTCTCAACCTTGATAGCCATGTGAACTTCCATCTTTGTGTAATAGTCCTTAACACTCTTGGTCCCCTGATACAGATGCTGTAGTTGAGGATACAGGAGCTATTATGGCACGGTTTTTAGGGGGTTTAAATAAAGAGATTGCCAACATGGTGGAGTTGCATCATTTTTTTACCTTAAAAAAATGATGCAACTCCACCATGTTGGCAATCTCTCTATTTAAACCCCTAAAAATCGTGCCATAGTAGCTTCTGCATCCTCAACTACAGCATCTGTATCAGGGGACCAAGAGTGTTAAGGACTATTACACAAAGATGGAAGTTCATATGGCTATCAAGGTTGAGAGGCAGCTCAAGAAAAAGTCCACATCCAGATTTGGTACTCGGGCTACTTCTACATTGAAAGGGAAATGGGTTAATCAGTTCTTCAAGTTCTGTCAGTTGGAGCTTCCTTTGTGTACATGCAGTACTCAGATCAAAGTTAAGAGTTTTAATAGCCAAATAGGCTTTATGTTCTAACTCAACAGGTAAATGACAAGCCTTTCCAAATACAAGCCTGTAAGAGACATCCCAAGTGGGGATTTGTAAGCAGTACGATATGCCCAAAGTGCATCTGGAAGTCGTAAAGACCAATCCTTACGGTCGGGATTTACCGTTTTCTCCAATATTTGTTTTATCTTCATATTTGCTAACTCGGCTTGCCCATTTGTTTGTGGGTGATAAGTAGTAGAAATATTCTGCACCATACCATACCTGCGCATCAATGCCTCAAATGATCGATTACAAAAATATGTTCCTTGATCACTAATAATGACGCGTGGGTGCCAATGCAGGACAATACATGTTCCTTTAAGAATTTAACCACAGTAGTATTGTCATTTGCTCGGCATGCCATTGCCTCAACCTATTTAGACATGTAATCGACTGCATGAAGAATGTAAAGGGATCTAAAGGAAGGTGGAAAGGGTCCCATAAAATCAATACCCTAACAGTCAAATACTTCAATGACAAGAATAGGGTTAAGAGGCATCATATGACGACAGGAGAAAGCACCTAATTTTTGACACCTTTCACAGGAACGGCAGAACCCATTGGTATCCTTAAATAAAATGGGCCAATAGAAACCACACTGTAAGATTTTTGCAGCAGTTTTCTTTACTGAGAAATGGGCTCCACATGCATGAGAATGACAAAAGGTAAGTATACTCAAAACTTCATCTTCAGGAATGCAACGTCGCATTATTTGGTCAGAGTAGTACTTGAATAGATATGGATCATCCCAATAAAAATTACGTACCTCGACCCGGAATTTACGCTTCTCTTGTGCACTCCAGATGGATGAACACTCATCGGAAACTAAATAGTTGACAATATGTGCATACCATGGTGCTCGTGTGACCGTAAAAAGATGTTCATTAGGGAAGTCATCACGAATTGGTGGGCATTCGGTAGAGTCATTAAACTCCAAGCGAGATAAGTGATCTGCCACCACATTTTCAACACCTTTTTTTATCCTTGATTGTTAGATCGAATTCCTACAACAACAGGATCCACCTAATCAATCTGGCCTTAGCATCCTTCTTCGAAAGAAGGTACTTAAGAGCTTCATGATCAGTGAAAACAGTGATGGGAGTGCCAATGAGATATACACAGAATTTTTCCAAAGTAAAGACTATAGCTAGCAGTTCTTTTTTAGTTGTGGAATAATTCATTTAAGCACTGCTCAGACTTTTGCTAGCATAGTATATGACAAAAGGTTTCCATTCTCTTCTTTGTCCTAAAACTGACCCAACTGCATAGTCACTAGCATCACACATAATCTCGAATGGTAAATTCTAATCATGTGGTTGCATGATTGGGGCAGAGGTGAGTTTCGTGACTAATGTCTTGAAGGCATCTTCACACTCCAGTGTCCATTTAAATGAAGAGTCTTTAACAAGAAGGTTACACAGTGGTCTAGAGATACAAGAAAAATTATGTATAAACCTCTTATAGAAACCATCATGCCCAAGAAAAGATCACACATCTTTAATAGTTTTGGGTATCGGCAGCTTGGATATCAACTCGATCTTTGACTTGTCGACTTCAATGCCCTTGGATGAGACAATATGACCTAGAACGATTCCTGAAGAGACCATAAAGTGACACTTTTCCCAGTTCAAAACGAGGCTTTTTTCCTGACATCGACTTAACACTGCTTTCAGGTTAAGCAAGTATGTATCAAAGGAATCGCCAAACACTGTTAAGTCATCGATAAGCACCTCCTACACTTCTCAATCATATCACTAAAAATGCTCAGCATGCATCTATGAAAAGTGGCTGGGGCACTGCATAAACCAAATGGCATGCGGCAAAAAGCATAAGTACCGAACAGGCAGGTGAAGGTAGTTTTTTCTTGATCTTCTAATGAGATCTCAATTTGGTAGTATCCTAAATACCCATCAACACAGTAGAATGGGTGACCTGCTACCCGCTCAAGAATTTGGTCGATAAAATGAAGCGGGAAGTGGTCTTTTCGGGTGATAGCATTTAACTTCCTGTAATCTATGCACATGCGCCAACCTGTGACTACCTTGGTGGGAACTAGTTCTCCTGCCTCATTTTGCAAAACAGTGACACCCGACTTTTTGGGGACAACCTGCGTAGGACTAACCCATTTACTATCAGCAATCGGGTATATAATACCCGCATCTAGTAGCTTTATCACTTCATTTCTCACTACTTCTTTCATAGTAGGGTTAAGTCTACGCTGAGTGACGCGGAACTCACTTAAATGTTTAAGGCCAAGCAAACCACTCGCAACGGAAGTTTTTACAACTATAGTATGCAACAATTGTGATAAAGTTTTATTAACTACTTCTGCTTGTCCATCTATTTATGGGTGATAAGTGGTAGTTCTGGTTCGCCGATGCCGATCTCTAGTTTGTCAGTTTTGGGGCCCCGTCATTCTACTAGGGGTCGTTTGGTCGTCAGATCTATTGACCGAATGGCTCCATTTGATCCTTCATCCGATGAAGCATTTTCGATTCAAGGTTCTCGTTCTGTGCGTTCTGGTTCTTCGTCGGATCCGGTGAACCCTCTAGTTTCTTATTCTTCGGTTGGTGCCTTTGTGTGCGCTCAGGCGTCTAGTCCTTTAGCCGCGTCTGGTCCTGGGTTGGATCTTGTTCCTGCTGCTGGCCGGTTGGCCGTCTGAGCTGCTTCTTGTGGTGTTTCTGTGACTGTCGATACTGTTCAGCCTGTCGTTTCTGGCCTTAAGTCTTATATTTCTTCAACCGAGCTGTCTTCTCCGGCGTCGTTGTCCTTGATTCTGACTTCTCAGCCCAGCGTTTCTCGGCCTCTGTTTGTTCTTGGATCTACCGGTCTATCTCATGTTCTCGGTAAGTTGACCTGTGTGGATTTTTCTCCTAGATCTGGTATTTACTGTCTTGTTGGGGTTGGTTCTTCTGTGTTGGCTGGTGGTTTTGCTGCGAGTGTGGTGGATTCTATTTTTTTGGAGACTGGTTCACAGCCGGTAGTGGTTTCTGGCCGTGGGGATGTTGGCAACCCTATTGGTGAGGAGTTGAAGTCCTCGGCAGTGGCAGTTTTGTTTGATGCTGGGATTGATAATGGTGTTGCTTTGGGGCAGGTTGTTGGTACTGGGGGCATTGTTGATGGATTGAGTTTAGGGTCTGAATTGTTGCCTTCTGTGTCTGAGGCTGTTTTTGGGTCTACTTCTGCTTTGGGACAGAATGTTGTCCAGTTGATAGGCGTAAGTGAGATTGGTGATGCTTTGGATGAACTTGAGGTTGTTGTTGTTACTGGTTCAAAGACAGTTTCTAGTGCTCTTGGTCAAGTTGTTTCATCTTCTGTAGTGGGAGTTTCAGAGGGGGTTATTGTGGGTGAAGATTTGGGTAGGACTGCCCCTACTCCTCCCAAGTCCTCTTGCTTGGGTACTCTTGGCAACTCTGTTCCCTCTATTGCCACTTCTACAATTTCTGAGTGTTTGGTTGGTCAAGTTCCTCAGAGTTATGCTTCTGTGCTGAATGGCCCTAAAGGAGTAGAGTAGTTCATCCGGATTCAGCACCCTTGTCTACCTCACTATAATTTGTTCAACCAAATGTTATTGATGGTAGGGTTATAGTTTTCCCTCCTTTAGAGGTTGCTGAAGAGGGTAGTGTGTGTAATTTTCCAAAAAAAAAAACAAAAACAAAAAGGGTAGTGTGTATTGGCGGAGTACACTAGTTGGATATTTTGTGGGTAAAAGACTTCCTTTTCAAAATGTCAATTCTATTGCGCATAAGTTGTGGGGAAAACTTGGTCTGCATGAGGTTTTAACCTTAGATAATGGCTTCTTTTTGTTTAAATTTGATTGACTTCAAGAAGCTTGTGCGGTGTTGGATAGAGCCCCGTGGCATATGGCTAATAGACTGTTGGTTCTCAAACTTTGGCAACCGGGCTTATCTTTGACCAAGGAGGACCTCTTTAAAGTTCCGGTGTCGGTTAGACTTTTTCATCTACCTATTGAGTTGTGGACGGTTAATGGACTTAGTTGTGTGGCCAATGCAGTTTGGAGACCTCTCAATGCTGACCATATTACCCTTTCCAGGAAACAGCTCAGTTTTGCTCGAATTTGTGTTGAAATTGATGCTCGGAACCCTTTTGTCGAGGAGATTGTTTTCCATTATCCTAATGGTACTAGGCCACAAGTTAGGGTTGAATTTGAATGGGTTCCTGTGAAATGTACTACGTGTGAAGTTTTTGGCCATAGTAAGGAGGATAGTAAGCCTTCTCAGTCCTGGATTCCTAAGTCCTATGTTCCTTCTACGGGTAAAGTTGTTAAGGCTGATGTGACTGAGGATAAGGAGGGTGTTTGGATTCCGGTCTCTAAGAAGAAGAAAGGCAAGGGAGCGACTGTGACCACTCCTGTTAGCTCGAGCGGTGTTGTGATTCCGGATGTTACCACTGACAGGGTTCTTGTTTTGGGTGAGTGCTCTTCCAAGAGTTTGGTACCGGCTCCGGTAACTCCTTATGTGCCTGTTGTTTCGTCTGAGGTAGTTATTATGGAGGCAGAGGGTAAGAAGGAGGAAGGCGAATGTTCTCATGTCTCTCCACTGCATGTCGAGGATCTTCATAAATCTGTTATTACTGAGACTCTGCCTATTGGAGCTTATGATTCGCCCACTCCCATTGATTGTTGTTTGGCCGACAAGGCCGTTGATTCTTTTGAAATCAAGAAATTGGTTTATGGTAACAAATCTAAGAAGGGTTCTGGTGGTAAGAGGAGTCAGAAATGGCAGTCCCCGAGAGGGGGTCGACTGCGCTGATTTGATTGGGTTGGTTCTACTCTCTTATCTTTTTTTTAATGATTTTTGGTTGTTGGAACATTCGAGGTCTCAATGACCCAATGAAACATGCTGAAGTTAGGAGGTTTCTTCGTGATAAGAAGCTTTCTTTCTGTGGTTTAGTTGAAACCAAGGTAAAGGAGGTTAATTTTGTGAGTGTCTCTTGTGCGATTAATCCTTCGTGGAAGTTTTTTTGCCACTCTGACATTCTTCCGTTTGGTCGTATTTGGGTTTGTTGGAACCCTAGTGACATTGACGTTAGCATTATCCGCTCTTCATCTCAAGCTATTCATTGTAGCGTATCTCATATTTCTGGGTTGTGGAGCTGTGTGGTTTCGGTGGTTTATGGTGAGTGTGACTACGAGAAGTGACGGGAGCTTTGGGCCGACCTGATTTCTAGTGGTAGTGATTTTGATGAATCTCTGTGGCTAGTTTTAGGAGACTTCAATGCTATTCGCACTCCGGTTGAGCATAGTGGTGGATCTGTGGCGTGGCCGTCTTGGCTAAGATGATTTGGGCTGCTGTTTGGGTCAGGCTGGTTTGGATGATCTTCAGTTTTCTAGCTGTCGGTTTACTTTTTTTGGATAAAGTAAGTATATTAACCAAAGAAATAACAAAAGCACAGGGGCATACCCCAGAGAGCCAAGGAAGACAGGCCTTCCTAGCTACAGAACAAAAGCCAATTATGCTAAAGACAAGCAAAATCAAATCAAAAAATATCATCGGATAGTTGCCAAGATTGTTGAAGCCATCTATTATCATATGAAAGCTTCACCTTTCTTGACAAACTAGCACGAGTCAGTACAGTAAACATAATATTGGTCAAGAGAACTGTATATGGACTAGGAGACTCGTCATGTAGTCGAGCAATCCTCTCCTTCCATATGAAAGTAAACTGCAGCGGCAAAAGATAATCGAAATGTCGGTTTATTTGGTTTAATAAGCAGATTCAGTCTCCTATTTAGCTTAAGTTGGATCGTGTTCTCGCTAATTCTTCTTGGGATTGTCTCTTCCCGGGTTCTGCTGCCCGCTTTCTTCCCCCTCGAATTTCAAATCACTCTCATATGGTGGTTAAGCTTACAAAGCTCCCTAAGGGGAAAATTCCCTTCAAATTCTTTGATTTTTGGGCTAATCATCCTGATTTTCTCTCTATTGTGTCTAGGGCTTGGGACATTGATATTCTTGGTACTCCGATGTTCCGTTTGTGTTGTAAGCTGAAGAGTGCTAAGTTGGCCTTGAAGAAGTTTAATGTTGAGTATTTCTCTAATATTCCGAGTAGGGTTCTGGAGACCAGGAGGGAGTTGGATAGAGTGCCGTGTGCTTTACAAGATTGCCCCAGTGACTCTGCTCTGTTAGCTGAAGAAGTAAGTCTTTCGTTACTGTATGGTGATTTTAGTCGGGCTGAGGAAGGCTTCAATAGACAGAAATCTCGTGTTCAATGGCTCAACCTTGGGGGATCATAATACTAAATTCTTCTTTACTGCTATAAAGAGTTTTCACTGTCGTTGTAAGATTACTTTTGTTACTAAGGAGGATGGGACCTGGGTGGAGGATGATGTCTTGGTTAGAGAGGATATTATTTCTTTTTTTGAGACTCTTTTGGGGCCCCAGCATTGTCAGCAGGATATTGATAGGGAGGTTCTTCGATCTGCCATTACTAGGCATTTGACTGCTGAGCAGAGAGAGTCTCTTGCCCGGGAGGTTTTGGATGAGGAGATTAAGTCTGTCTTGTTTTCTCTGAAGGACAATAAAACTCCAGGCCCAGATGGGTTTAATTCGGGATTCTTTAAGAAGTCTTGGAGTATTGTGGGGGATGATGTCCTTTTTGCTATTCACTCATTCTTTTCCTCTGGGCGTCTCTTGAGGCAGGTTAATGCTACATCTATTACTCTGATTCCTAAGATCCCCAACCTTTCCCAGGTTAAGGACTTTCGGCCCATTTCTTGTTGCAACACTAATTACAAGTGTATTGCTAAGCTTATTGCAAATAGGATCAAGATTATCCTTCCCTCATTGATTATTCATAATCAATCTGCTTTTGTCGCGGGTCGGCGTATTAGCGACAACATTCTTTTATGTCAGGAATTGGTTCAGAATTATCATCGGACTGGTGGCTCCCCGAGATGTGCTCTTAAGATTGACTTGATTAAAGCTTATGACATTGTTCGTTGGGACTTTTTGGTTGAGGTTTTGCGGACTGTTGGTTTTCTAGAGAGGATGGTGGGTTGGATTTAGGAGTGTATGACTTTTACTAGGTTATATGTGTCTATTAATGGGGAGTTGCATGGTTTTTTCTCTAGGTGATCCTATGTCTCCTTATCTCTTTGTTTTGGCTATGGAAGTTCTATCGGGCTTACTTTATAATATGGCTTTTGATTGGGGTTTCAAGTTTCATTGGCGGTGTTCTAAGGACCATCTCACACATCTTTATTTTGCGGATGACCTTATGATTTTTTGTAAGGCGGATGCCTCCTCGGTCTCTTTGATCAAGGATTATCTCTGGCAGTTCAGTGGTTTATCAGGTTTAGTCCCGAATCCAGCTAAGAGTCATTTCTTCTCCTCTGGCATCTCTCCTACCCTTCAGGGCCAGGTGCTTCATGTTCTGGGTTTTCAAGAGGGGACTCTTCCAGTGCGATATCTGGGAGTTCCTTTGATTTCTACTAAACTCCGGGCTTCAGATTGTGCTTCTCTTGTTGATCGTATTGTTATGCGTGCAAAGAGTTGGAGTAGTAAGTTTCTCTCTTATGCGGGGCGGCTTCAGCTCATTAAATCTGTTTTGTTCTCCATTCAAGTTTATTGGTCTTCTTTATTTATTCTTTCTAAGTCTGTTGTTAGGAAGGTGGAGACGACTCTCCGATCTTTCCTTTGGAAGGGTAGTGAGCTCACCTCTTCAGGGGCGAAAGTGGCTTGGAGTAGAGTTTGTTTACCTCTAAAGGAGGGGGGGCTGGGGATTAAGAGATTGGATACTTGGAATACAGCGGCTATTGTTAAGCACATTTGGTTTCTCTGTTCTGGCCAGGTTTCCTCTTGGTCAAAATGGGTTCAATCTTACTTATTGAGGGGGAGAAGTTTTTGGGAGGTGCCTTGTCCTACAGATTGCGCTTGGAGTTGGCATAAGATCTTGGAGCTTCGTTCTTGGTCCCGTCGGAGGATGAGAGTTAGGATTGGGAATGGTGAGAAGACTTTATTGTGGTTTGATTACTGGCATCCTCTTGGTCCGATTGTGGATACGTTGGGTGAGAGAGTGATTTATGACTACGGCTTGGATATGATGGCTACAGTTACTTCCATTATTTCTGATTCTTCTTGGAATTGGCCCCCTTCTAGATCTGCTACCCTTGTTGATTTGGCTCGGTCCCATCTACCAGATCCTTCTAGTATGATGGAGGATGAGCTGGTCTGGGAGGATGATAGTAGAGGGAGGTTTTCAGTGGATAGCGCCTGGAATGCTATGCGGATAAGGGGTCACTTGATGCGTTGGTCTCGAGTTGTTTGGTTTCAGAAGGCCATCCCCCGCCATTCCTTTTTGCTTTGGATGTCTATTCAGGGTGGTCTATGTACCCAAGATAGTCTGATGAGGTTCGGTATCTCTGTTTGCTCACGTTGTATCCTCTGTGGTTGCTCAGGTGAGGATATTGATCATCTTTTCTTTCAATGTATTTCCCTTCGAGGGTCTGGTCGACTTTGCTGGCTATGTGTGGGTTAGATAGGAGTTACCGTGATTGGCTTCAGATTGTTGAGTGGATGTATCAGTTTACCGATGGCTCTTTGCTTCATCTTCTTGTTCGGCTATTGTTTGCTGCGTCAGTTTACCATATTTGGAGGGAGAGGAATGCCTGCACCCATGATGGGCCTCTTCGCCTTGTTTCTGTTCTTCTTAGCGATATTGTTTTTGATGTTCGGAATCGTGCTAGCTTATTACAGAAGGTGAAACCATCTTATGATAATAAATGGCTTCACCTCTACTGGCACTTGCCCGATGACATCTTCTCTTGATCTTATTTTGCTTGTAGCCTTTCGGCTTTTCTTCTAGGAAGGCATGTCCTCTCTAGTTGCCTGGGGTATGCCCTTTGCTCTTGTATAGTTTTCTTTTGGTTAATATACTTACTTTATTTAAAAAAAAACCCCTCCCAATGGATAGAACCCCAAGCACCGCGAATTCGATTTTGTAGGAACAAAACCCTTCCAAGGCCACAAAAAAAACCACAAAGAACTTGTCTTTGAGAACCCTTAAGATGATTCCTTGCAGTGTTCTACTAGCACGGAGACGCCACCAAGGTTTCCACGCCTTAGATAAGTCAAAGCTGAAACAAAGGGGAATCCCTCCCTTAAGCTTGAAATTCGGCCATAGCCATTTTTCTTTGAAGAAATTCGAAATTTGCAAGTTGTTATTGAAGAAGACTAAGTTTACAATATATATGATAAGTCAAATTTACTAAAATGCCCTTCAAAAGGTAAAAAGACCAAAAGTTCCTAAAATTACCCAATGGCTACATAAAGCTAAAGCCCTAAGTAGTCATTTACTAAATATTACAAATATCCCCACCAAGAGCTTTATGCAAGTGGCAAAAAGATCAAAAAGAAAAAGTCAACAAAAGAGGCATCTTTTCTAAAGAATGCCTAATAGGTCATTTAACTAACTAACTTAGTTCTAATCCAATTTGACCCAAATGATCTAGCTAACTAAGTTACAAATAGCCTAACTAGAGTCAACATGTCAAGCAAAAGGTCAAAATACAAGCTCATTTGGCAGTATTACATATAAGGCATAAAATGGGCAAATTCTTCAAAATGGTCCTATCTTCAAAATCGGCTATTGCTCATCTTCTAGAATGACTTGGGCCACGTGAAATAGCTTTGGACCCACTCCATTGAAGCCCTCATGTGACTCCAATATGCCCTGGGGTTGTCTATCACACTCGACCATGGCACTTTGTGCTAGTCCCGCCATTGCGTCTCTGATCTTCTTAACTTTCTGGTGTGTGATTGGCCCTGTTGGAACTTGTAAAGGCTCTACCATATTACTGGTCGTGACATCTAATGTTCCTTGAATGGCTGGATTCGTGTCATTCCCTTCCTCTCTTGAAAAGGATTCGACCTCGAATCTGTACCTGTATCAAAAAGAGTTAAGTCAGAAACATTAAATGTAGCAGACACATTATACTCACATTGTAAATCCAGTTTGTACGCATTGTCATTGATCCACTCCAAGACTTGAAATGGACCATCCCCTCTTGGTTGTAGCTTGGATTTACGTTGTTCAGGAAATCGCTCATTGCGCATGTGTACCCAAACCTAATCACCAGGCTGAAATACCACACGTTTTCTTCCCTTATTGGCATGAGAAGCATATTGCTCATTCTTCCTCTGTATGTGCTCTCTTGCTTTCTCATGTATGTGTTTCACCAAATCATCTTTTCTTTTGCCATCTAACCCTGCATGCTCATCAACAGGTAATGGTAACAGATCTAATGGAGTTAGTGGCTGAAAACCATAAATAATTTGAAATGGTGAATAAGATGTAGAAGAATGAATGCTACGGTTATATGCAAATTCAATCAAAGGCAAACAATCCTCCCAAGTTTTTAAGTTCTTAGTGATAATAGTACTGACATGATCCAGGCCGACAACAAAGCAAAAGACCCATTACAATTACCAGAAGGGCCAATTACGAGGCAGATGACCAAAAGACTCAGAGAAGCAATGGCGGGATTAGTTCAGAGTGTTAAACAAATAGAGACGTATGTGGGCTTCAATAGAGAGGGCCCAAAGCCACTTCACTTGGCCCAAATCAGTTCTGAATGAAGCTTCATAGGCCTTTGAAGACTTGAAGACTTTTGGTATTTTTATAATTTAGCCTTTAGGGGCATTGTTGTCTTTATGCCTTTAGGGTTTCTCTTTATAACACTATTTAAACTTTCTTTATTTTTCTTTTTGGGGACAATAAACGAAATTTGTAAACACAAAAGCTTAAAGCTTTGGCTATGGCCGAATTCTTGTAAGGGAGGGATTCCCCTTTTCAAGTTAAAATCGACTTATCTAAGTTTGGCAAACTTAGTGGCGTCTCCATTGCTAGCAAAACACTACAAGGAATCATCTTAAAGGTTCTCAAGGGCAAGTTCTTTGTGGGTCTTCTTTGTGGCCTTGGAAGGGTTTTGTTCCTACAAAATCAAATTCGCGGTTCTTGGGGTTCTGTCCGTTGCTTGGTTTGCTTGGATTTCGAATCCAAATGTGTTTCTTGTCATTTGGTATCTAGAGCTCAGGGTTCCAAGGTCTGATTTTCCTATCTTTACTTTTTGTTTGATTCTGTTTTTATTGTTGTTCTTTGCTATTTTCGTTTCAGTTCTTGTTGGATCTTGTTTCTATTTTCGTTTTGTTTATTTATGGATCTGGTTTTGTTGTGTTCTTCATATCAGTTCATCTTTTATCATTTTCCCGTTCTGTGTTTTGTTGTTGTTCTTCATATCAGTTCGTAATCTTTGTTTATTTCTGGACCTGGGTTTTGTTGTGTTCTTCATATAGTTCGTTATATACATTATGTTCTTTAGCATATGTTGAAGAAATAAACATATTTTTGGGCGGCTGTGTGATTTGTTTCTAAAACCCTAGTGAAGTGAGAAAAGAAAATAAACCATCAGATTCAAACTCTGAAATCAGACACTGAAACTTAGCCTCTGAAATCAGACTCTGCAATCAGACCCTGAAAACTTAGCCTCTGAAATCAGACTCTGAAATCAGACCTTGAAAACTAGCCTCTGAAATCAGACTCTGAAATCAGACCCTGAACTCAGCCTCTGAAATCGGACCCTGAAAATTAGTCCCTTCAGACTCTGAAATCAGACCCTGAAACACAGCCTCTGAAATCTAACCCTGAAAGTCAACCTCTGAAATTAGAACCTAAATTAGCCTCTGAAATCAGAACCTGAAATCAGCCTCTGAAATCAGAACCTTAGCATCAGAACTGAACTTAACTTTTGCTCAGACCCTGATTTCAGAACCACAATATCAGCATATGAAATTACCATAAAAAAATGGGCTTGAGTGATAGTGATCACTTGAGCAAAAAAAAAAGAGTAAAAAGTGAAAATTTTTGATTGGATTTGGTTTGTTCCATATTATCATTTAGGTGCCGGTGGAGGGTATTCCATCAAAATTTCTATAGAGGTGCCAAATTTTCTCCCGAAATTGCTTACGACCGTGAATTTGCATGCTTATTTTTTTACATTGTGCTAATTGTTTATTTCCTTATTCCAAATACTCTAGTTTAAATATTATTGATTGAGTCTTCATCGTTGCTATTCCTGTTCGCATTTTATTTCCACCTGTCCCATATATATTATTAGATCTTGTGTTTCATGTTGGCTTGAGGACTACATTTGGTTTGTAATCTTGGATTGAGTGTGATTCACATTTAAATTGAGGACGAACTCAAGCGTGGTAAAAGGCAGTGATTGTGAGCACAATATCGGGTAAAAGCCAATAGAGTGCAAACACGAGTGGAGTGATATCATTCGAGTGTAAACATGTGAGATTGTGAGGATTTACATATTTGCTTTACTTTCTTGTTATTTCTAATCTGTTTGTTTAGTGTTGAGATGACAGGTCTAACCATTGATGAAAAGCTCGAGGCCTTGGATAGAAAATTTACAAATATGATGGAGAACATGAATACTGCTTTGGAGAAATTGTCCAATAATGTAGAGAGTATTCAAACTGGTAGTGGATCCAGAGCACCACCACCCCAGCATATACCACCACCTCAGAATGTACCACCACCTCATGATGTGCCACCTCGACGTGTACCACCACAGTATGTACCACCAGATGAAGAGGAAGCTGAAAATGAGTTTGATGATTCTGATGGTCTTGATGATGTGGAGGAGAGATTTCAGCCTGGGCAAGATAGGAGGCCTAATATGAGGGTTGATAGGAGGAATGATAGGAGGGATAGAGGTTTGATGATAGAGGTGCATTTGATGCTAGAAGAGGGGATTATGATAGGAGGGGATATGGTAGATGAGGAGATGTAGATGGTAATCTAGGTAGCATCAAGATCAAGATACCAACATTCCACAGCAAGAATGATCCTGAAGCTTACTTAGAATGGGAAAAGAAAATAGAATTGATTTTCAACTGTCATCACTACTCAGACGAGAAGAAGATCAATCTGGCAGCAATTGAGTTTACCGATTATGCTATGATTTGGTGGGATCAGCTTGTCTCTACTCGGAGGAGAAATTATGAGAGACCGATTCAGACATGGGCAGAACTTAGAGGTCTCATGAGAAAGAGATTTATACCCAGCCATTATTATAGGGAATTGTATTAGAAACTACAACATTTTTATCATGGGACCAATAGTGTTGAGGACTAGTACACAGAGATGGAAGTTGCCATGATCAGGGCAAATGTAGTTGAGGATGCAGAAGCTACTATGGCACGATTTCTAGGGGGTTGAATAGAGAGATTGCAAACATGGTGGAGTTACATCACTATGTTGATTTGGAGGATATGCTTCACATGGCTACAAGGTAGAAAGGCAACTCAAGAAAAAGTCAACATCCAGATTTGGCACTCAGGCTACTTCTGCATGGAAGGGGAAATGGGTTCTGAATGAGAAGCGAGATGGAGGCTTTGACAAGCCTAGAGGCGAGTTCAGTGGAGGGTTTAATAAGCCTAGGGCTGAACCTAGTGCCAAAGGTAAAGAGGCTGCAGAACCGAGCAAAACTAGACCAAAACATGAGGGTGCAGCTACTAGAACTAAGGATGTAAAGTGTTTCAAATGTTTGGGCATGGGACACTATGCTTCACAATGTCCCAATAGGCGTACCTTAATGATTGATAAAAAGAGTGGAGAGGTGTACTCTACTGATAGTGAGGTTGAGGATGAGATTCCACAGTTGGAGGATGCTAGTGACCACGAGGGAGCTGGATACCCGCTGGATAACTTATCTTTAGTTGTCAAGCGTGCTTTGAGTGCACATGTTGTAGAGGATGAGAGTGTGCAGCAGAGGGAGAACATATTCCATACTAGGTGTCGTGTGAATGGCAAGGGGTGTAGTATGATAATAGATGGGGCAGTTGTACTAATGTTGCTAGCACAGCTATGATTGAGCGATTGGGGTTGAGTTGCTTGAGACACATGAAGCCTTACAAGTTGCAGTGGTTAAATGATTGTGGGGAAATAAGTGTGACAAAGCAGGTATTGTTGAGCTTTACCATTAGGCCATACACAGATGATGTCTTATGTGATGTGATACCGATGCATGCTGGACATATTTTTTTGGGCAGACCGTGGCAGTTTGATAAGAAAGCTATTCGTGATGGGTTCAAGAACAAATATTCCTTTTAGCATAAGGGAAAACCCATTACATTATACCCATTTACACCTGCACAAGTCCATGAAGATCAGGTTAAGTTGCAACTTGAGTGTGATAAAGAGAGGGCGAAGGAAAACACTACCTTGGGTGAGACTAGTGAGAGTGGTGTGTCTGGTGAGAAAAATAAGGCCAAGGACGTGGGAGTTCCCAAGGGGAGTGTGAGTGCACGTGAGAGGGAAACAAAAGGGAGAGTTAAAAAGAGTTTCTACATGGGTGAGGGTGAAGCGAGGAAAACATACAAGGCTAGCAAGCTCATGCTATTGTTAGTCTATAAGGAGCCTCATATTTATTTTACTAACACTGACCCTTTGCTTCTTGTGTCTATTTCATCTCTTTTGCATGATTAGAGTGACGTACTGACAGAGGACATACCTAGTGGGCTTCCACCCATTAGAGGTATTGAGCACCAGATAGACTTCATACCTGGAGCAATCATTCCTAATAGACCGGCTTATAGGAGCAATCCCGAGGAGACAAATGAGCTACAAAGGCAAGTACGGGAGTTGATGGACAAGGGGTATGTAAGGGAAAGCATGAGTCCTTGTGCAGTACCAGTGTTTCTTGTCCCTAAGAAAGATGGGACATGGCGAATGTGTGTCGATTGTCGAGCAATCAATAATATAACGGTAAAGTATCGCCACCCTATTCCTAGGCTAGATGACATGTTAGATGAATTGCATGGTTCCAAGGTATTTAGTAAGTTTGTTGTGGTTTATTTTGATGACATCTTAGTTTACAGTAAAACATTAGAAGAGCATGTTATACATTTGAAGCATGTTCTCGATGTGTTAAGGCAGGAAAATCTGTATGCTAACTTTGATAAGTGCACTTTTGGTATGGATAAAATTGTTTTCCTTAGAGCGGCTATTGTTAAGCACATTTGGTTTCTTTGTTCTGGCCAGGTTTCTTCTTGGTCGAATTGGGTTCAGTCTTATTTGTTGAGGGTGAGAAGTTTTTGGGAAGTGCCTTGCCCTATAGATTGCTCTTGGAGCTGGCGTAAGATTTTGGAGCTTCGTTCTTGGTCCCGACGGTGGATGAGAGTTAGGATTGGGAATGGTGAGAAGACTTTATTGTGGTTTGATTTTTGGCATCCTATGGGTCCGATTGTGGATACGTTGGGTGAGAGAGTGATTTATGACTCTGGCTTGGATAGGATGGCTATAGTTGCTTCCATTATTTCCGATTCTTCTTGGCGGTGGCCCCATCTAGGTCTACTGCCCTTGTTGATTTGGCTCGGGCCCATCTTCCAAATCTTTCTAGTATGAGGGAGGATGAGCTGGTTTGGGAGGATGATATAGTAGAGGGAGATTTTCAGTGGATAGTGCCTGGAATGCCATGCGGATGAGGGGAACCTTGGTGCATTGGTCTCGAGTTGTTTGGTTCCGGAAGGCCATTTCCCGCCATTCTTTTTTGCTTTGGATGTCTATTCAAGGAGGTTTTTGTACTCAGGATAGTTTGATGAGGTTTGATATCTCTGTTTGCTCGCGATGTATTCTTTGTGGTTGTTCAAGTGAGGATATCGATCATCTTTTCTTCCAGTGCTTCTTCTCTTCGAGGATCTGGTCGACTGTGCTGGCTTTGTGTGGGTTAGATTGGAGTTGCCAAGATTGGCTTCAGACTGTTGAGTGGATGTGTCAGTTTTCTGATGCCTCTTTACATAATCTTCTTGTTCGGTTGTATTTTGCTACGTTAGTTTACCATATTTGGAGGGAGAGGAATGCCCGCACTCATGATGCACCTCTTCGGCCTGTTTCTGTTCTGCTTAGTGATATTGTTTTTGATGTTCAGAATCGTGTTAGCTTTTTACGGAAGGTGAATCCATCTTATGACAATAAATGGCTTCACCTATCCTGGCACTTGCCCGATGACATCTTCTGTTGATCTATTTTGCTTGTAGCCTTTCGGCTTTTGTTCTAGGAGGGCCTGTCCTCTCTAGTAGTCTGGGGTATGCCCCTTTGCTCTTGTATAGTTTTCTTTTGGTTAATACACTCACTTTATCCCAAAAAAAAAATGACACACAACATTATTTGTGAGAAGCTGAATGGAGCAGTTTTGAGGTACCCCACATATGACAAGGAGTTGTATGCGCTAGTGACAGCACTTGAGACTTGGCAACATTATTTGTGGCCTCGAGAGTTTGTGATCCATACATATCATGAATCATTGAAACATTTGAAGGGCCAAGGTAAGCTGAACAAATGACACGTAAAATGGTTAGAGTTTGTTGAGACATTTAAATGTGTTATCCGCTACAAACAAGGTAAGGAAAACATTATCGCCGATGCACTATCGCGAAGGTATGCTTTACTTACTTCATTGAGTGCAAGAATGCTTGGGTTTGAATTTATTAAAGAACTTTATGTTAGTGATACTGACTTTAGTACTATCTATGTTGCATGTGAAAAGTCTGCTTTCAGTAAATTCTACCAACATGATGGGTCTCTGTTTATGGAGAATAGATTATGCATTCCTGTTTGTAGCATGCGTGAGTTGTTAGTGAGGGAAGCGCATGGGGGAGGTTTAATGGGGCACTTTGGCATTGCCAAAACCTTAGGGGTATTGAGTGAACATTTTTATTGGCCTAAAATGTGGAGAGATATTGAGCGTTTGTGTGATAAGTGCTTAACTTGTAAACAGGCTAAATCTAAGGTTATGCCTCATAGGTTGTATACACCATTGCCTATACCTAGTGAGCCATGGGTAGATGTATCGATGGACTTCATATTGGGTTTACCTAGGACTAGGAAGGGTAGAGATTCCATCTTTGTAGTGGTTGATAGGTTCAGTAAGATGGCACACTTCATAGCATGTCATAAAACTGATGATGCAACTAACATTGCTGACTTGTTCTTTAGAGAAGTAGTACGACTCCATGGGATTCCAAGGAGTATAGTTTTAGATCGTGATGTTAAATTCCTTAGCCACTTTTGGAAAGTTTTATGGGGTAAGTTGGGAACTAAACTTTTGTATTCTACTACTTGCACCCCCAAACTGATGGCCAGACCGAGGTTGTTAATAAGACTTTGACTCAGTTATTGCGTACTATTATCACTAAGAACTTAAAAACTTGGGAGGATTGTTTGCCTTTTGTTGAATTTGCATATAATCGTAGTATTCATACCTTTACATCTTACTCACCATTTGAAATTGTTTATGGTTTTCAGCCACTAACTCCATTAGATTGGTTACCATTGCCTGTTGATGAGCATGCGGGGTTAGATGGAAAAAGGAAAGCCGATTTGGTGAAGCATATACATGAGAAAGCCAGAGAGCAAATACAGCGAAAGAATGAGCAATATACTTTTCATGCTAATAAGGGAAGAAAGCGTGTGGTATTTCAGCCTGGAGATTGGGTTTGGGTACACATGCGCAAAGAGAGATTTCTTGAACAACGTAAATCTAAGCTACAACCGAGAGAGGATGGTCCATTTCAAGTCTTGGAACAGATTAATGACAATGCATACAAGCTGGATTTATAAGGTAAGTATAATGTGTCTGTTACATTTAATGTTTCTGACTTAACTCCTTTTGATGCAGGTACGGATTCGAGGTCGAATCCTTTTGAAGAGGGATGAGATGACATGATCCAGGCCGACAACAAAGCAAAAGACCCATTACAAGTACCAGAAAGGCCAATTACGAGGTAGAGGACCAAAAGACTCAGGGAAACAATGGCGGGATTAGTTCAGAGTGTTATGGCCGATTGCAACAAACAAATAGAGACGCATGTGGGCTTCAATAGAGAGGGCCCAAAGCCACTTCACTTGGCCCAAATCAGTTATGAATGAAGCTTCACAGGCCTTTGAAGACTTGAAGACTTTGGTATTTTTATAATTTAGCCTTTAGGGGCATTGTTGTCTATAAGCCTTTAGGGTTTCTCTTTGTAACACTATTTAAACTTTCTTTCTTTTTCTTTTTGGGGACAATAAACGAAATTTGTAAACACAAAAACTCAAAGCTTTGGCTATGGCCGAATTCTTGTAAGGGAGGGATTCCCCTTTTCAAGTTAAAATCGACTTATCTAAGTTTGGAAAACTTAGTGGCGTCTCCATTGCTAGCAAAATACTACACGGAATCATCTTAAAGGTTCTCAATGGAAAGTTCTTTGTGGGTTTTCTTTGTGGCCTTGGAAGGATTTTGTTCCTACAAAATCAAATTCGCGGTTCTTGGGGTTCTGTCCTTTGCTTGGGGTTTGCTTGGATTTCGAATCCAAGTGTGTTTCTTGTCATTTGGTATCTAGAGCTCAGGGTTCCAAGGTCTGATTTTCCTATCTTTACTTTTTGTTTGATTCTGTTTTTATTTTCGTTCTTTGTTATTTTCGTTTCAGTTCTTGTTGGATCTTGTTTCTGTTTTCGTTTTGTTTATTTATGGATCTGGTTTTATTGTGTTTTGCATATCAGTTCAAAGTCCTATTAACCGCCTCAGTTTGTCCATCAGTTTGGGGGTGACAAGTAGTAGAATACAAAAGTTTAGTTCCCAACTTACCCCATAAGACTTTCCAAAAGTCACTAAGGAATTTAACATCACGATCTGAAACTATACTCCGTGGAATTCCATGGAGTCGTACTACTTCTCTAAAGAACAAGTCAGCAATGTTAGTGGCATCATCAGTCTTATGACATACTATAAAGTGTGCCATCTTACTGAACCTATCAACCACTACAAAAATGGAATCTCTACCCCGCCTAGTCGTAAATCCAATATAAAGTCCATTGATACATCTACCCATGGCTCGCTAGGTACATGCAATGGTGTATACAAACCATAAGGCATAACCTTAGATTTAGCCTTTTTACAAGTTAAACATTTATCACACAAACGCTCAATATCTCTCCTTATTTTAGGCCAATAGAAATGTTCACTCAAAACTCCTAAGGTCTTAGCAATGCCAAAGTGCCCCATTAAACCTCCCCCATGCGCTTCCTTAACTAATAATTCATGCATACTACAAACATGAATGCATAATCTATTTTCCTTAAACATAAATCCATCATGTTGGTAGAATTTACTAAAGGTAGACTTTTCACATGTAGCATAGATAGTACTGAAGTCAGTATCATTTTCATAAAGTTCTTTAATAAATTAAAACCCAAGCATCCTTGCATTCAATGAAGTAAGTAAAGCATACCTTCGCGATAGTGCATCGGCGATAATGTTTTCCTTACCTTGTTTGTAGCAAATTACGTATGGAAATGTCAAAACAAACTTTAACCATCGTGCGTGCCGTTTGTTTAGCTTACCTTGACCTTTCAAATGCTTCAATGACTCATGATCTGTATGGATCACAAACTCTCGAGGCCATAGATAATGCTGCCAAGTCTCAAGGGCTCTCACTAGTGCATACAACTCCTTATCGTATGTGGGGTATCTCAAAACTGCTCCGGTAAGCTTCTCACTAAAGTAGGCAATTGGCCATTTTTCTTGCATAAGAACCGCTCCAATGCGTAATCCGGATGCGTCTCACTTAATCTCAAATGTCTTCTCAAAGTTGGGTAGCGCCAAAACTGGTGCACTGCACAACTTCATTTTAAGATCCTGGAATGCACGCTCCTACTCTCCTTCCCATTTGAAGCCAATAGTTTTCTTCACAACTTCAGTTAGTGGTGCTGTAATACTTTGGAAAGATGATTTGGGCTGCTATTTGGGTCAGGCTGGTTTGGATGATCTTCAGTTCTCTGGTTGTCAGTTTACTTGGTTCAATAAGCAGATTCAGTCCCCTATTTGGCGTAAGTTGGACCGTGTTCTCGCTAATTCGTCTTGGGAGTGTCTTTTTCCGGGTTCTGCTGCCCGCTTTCTTCCCCCTCGGACTTCAGATCATTCTCCTATGGTGGTTAAACTTGCAGAGCTCCCAAAGAGGAAAATTCCCTTCAAATTCTTTGATTTTTGGGCGGATCATCCTGATTTTCTCTCAGTTGTGGCTAAGGCTTGGGACATTGATGTTCTCGGTACTCCGATGTTCCGTTTATTTTGTAAGCTGAAGAGTGTTAAGATGGCCTTGAAGAAGTTTAATGTCGAGCATTTCTCTCAGATTCCGAGTAAGGTTTTGGAGATTAGGAGGGAGTTGGATAGTGTGCAGTGTGCTTTACAAGAGTGCCCCAGTAACCCCGCTCTGTTAGCTGAAGAAGCTAGTCTTTCGTTACGATATGGTGACATGTGTCGGGCTGAGGAAGGCTTCAATAGACAGAAATCTCATGTTCAATGGCTAAATCTCGGGGATCAGAATACTAAATTCTTTTTTACTGCTATGAAGAGTTTTCACGACCGTAGCAAGATTACTAGGCATGTGACTCGTGTGGAGGATGATGTTTTGGTTAGAGATGAGATTGTATCTTTTTTTAGACCCTTTTGGGCCCCTAGCATAGTCAGCAGGATATTGATAGGGTTGCCTTTAGATATGCAATTACTAGGCATGTGACAGCTGAGCAGAGTGAGTCTCTTACCCTGGAGGTTTCTGATGAGGAGATTAAGGCTGTCTTGTTCGCGTTGAAGGACAATAAAGCTCCAGGCCCAGATGGATTTAATTCGGGTTTCTTTAAGAAGTTTTGGAGTGTTGTGGGGGATGATGTCCTTTGTGCTATTCACTCTTTCTTTTCCTCTGGGCGTCTCTTGAGGTAGGTTAATGCTACTTCTATTGATCTGATTCCTAAGATTCCCAACCCTTCCCAGGTTAAGGATTATCGGCCTATTTCTTGTTGCAACACTATTTACAAGTGTATTGCTAAGCTTATTGCGAATAGGATCAAAGTTATCCTTCCTTCAGTGATTAGTCATAATCAATCTGCTTTTGTTGCGGGTAGGCGTATCAGCGACAATATTCTTTTGTGTCAGGAATTGGTTCGGAATTATCATCGGACTGGTGGTTCCCCGAGATGTGCTCTTAAGATTGACTTGATGAAAGCTTATGGCACTGTTCATTGGGACTTTTTGGTTGAGGTATTGCGGACTGTTGGTTTTCCAGAGAGGATGGTGGGTTGGATTCAGGAGTGTATGACTTCTACTAGGTTTTCTGTGTCTATTAATGGGGAGTTGCACGGTTTTTTCTCTGGGGGTCACGGGTTGCGACAAGGTGATCCTATGTCTCATTATCTCTTTGTCTTGGCTATGGAAGTTCTGTTAGGCTTACTTCATAAAATGGCTCTTAATCAGGATTTCAGATTCCATGGGCGGTGTTCTAAGAACCGTCTCACTCATCTTTGCTTTGCGGATGACCTTATGATTTTTTGTAAAGCGGATGCCTCCTCGGTTTCCTTGATTAAGGATTGTCTCAGGCAGTTCAGTGGTTTATCAGGTTTAATCCCGAATCTAGCTAAAAGTCATTTCTTCTCCTCTGGTATCTCTCCTACCCTTCAGGACCAGCTGCGTCTTATTCTGGGCTTCCAAGTAGGGATTCTTCCAGTGCGGTATCTGGGAGTCCCTTTGATTTCTACTAAACTCCGGGCCTCAGATTGTGCTTCTCTTGTGGATCGTATTGTTATGCGTGCTAAAAGTTGGAGTAGTAAGTTTCTCTCTTATGCGGGGCGGCTTCAGCTCATTAAATCTGTTTTATTCTCCATTCAAGTTTATTGGTCTTCTTTATTTATTCTTCCTAAGTTTGTTATTAGGAAGGTGGAGACGATTCTCCATTTTTTCCTTTGGAAGGGTAGTGAGCTCCTCTTCTGAGGCGAGAGTGGCTTGGAGTAGAGTTTGTTTACCTTCCAAGGAGGGGGGGTTGGGGATTAAGAGATTGGAATCTTGGAATAGAGCGGCTATTGTTAAGCACATTTGGTTCCTTTGTTCTTGCCAGGTTTCTTCTTGGTCGAATTGGGTTCAGTCTTATTTGTTGATGGGGAGAAGTTTTTGGGAGGTTCCTTGCCCTACAGATTGCTCTTGGAGTTGGCGTAATATTTTGGAGCTTCGTTCTTGGTCCCGGCGGCAGATGAGAGTTAGGATTGGGAATGGTGAGAAGACTTTATTCTGGTTTGATTTTTGGCATCATATGGGTCCGATTGTGGATTCGTTGGGTGAGAGAGTGATTTATGACTCTGGCTTGGATATGATGGCTACAGTTGCTTCCATTATTTCTCATTCTTCTTGGTGGTGGCCCCCATCTTGGTCTACCGCCCTTGTTGATCTGGCTCGGGCCCTTCTTCCGAATCCTTCTAGCTTGAGGGAGGAGAGCTGGTTTGGGTGGATGATAGTAGAGGGAGATTTTATGTGGATAGTGCCTGGAATGCTATGCGGTCTAGGGAAACCTTGGTGCATTGGTTTCGAGTTGTTTGGTTCCGGAAGGCCATTCCCCGCCATTCCTTTTTGCTTTGGATGTCTATTCATGGAGGCCTTTGTACTCAGGATAGTTTGATGAGGTTTGGTATCTCTGCTTGCTCGTGATTTATTCTCTGTGGTTGTTCTAGTGAGGATATTGATCATCTTTTCTTCCAGTGCTCCTTCTCTTCTAAGGTCTGGTCGACTGTGCTGGCTATGTGTGGGTTAGATTGGAGTTGCCGAGATTGGCTTCAGACTGTTGAGTTGATGTGTCAGTTTTCTGACGCCTCTTTACGCCATCTTCTTGTTCGGCTGTCTTTTACTGCGTCAGTTTACCATTTATGGAGGGAGAGGAATGCCCGCACTCATGATGCGCCTCTTCGGCCTGTTTCTGTCCTGCTTAGTGATATTGTTTTTGATGTTCAGAATCGTGCTAGCTTTTTACGGAATGTGAATCCATCTTATGACAATAAATGGCTTCACCTATCCTGGCACTTGCCCGATGACATTTTCTGTTGATCTTCTCTTGCTTGTAGCCTTTCAGCTTTTCTTCTAGGAGGGTCTGTCCTCTCTAGTAGTCTGGGGTATGCCCCTTTGCTCTTGTATAGTTTTCTTTTGGTTATACACTTACTTTATCCAAAAAAAATACTGCTGAAGTCTCTAACCAATCTACGGTAGAAGCTTGCTAATCAATGGAAGTTTCTGACTTCGGTCACAGTTGTCGGTGTAGGCCAATCCTGAATTGCCTTTACCTTTCCCACATCAACTTCGAAGCCATCTGCACTTACAACAAAACCAAGGAAAACCATTCTATCAGTAAACTGATGTCGTAAACGAAAGCCGAAAAAGAAGATGACATAAAGAGCCGTCAGTGAACTGATACATCCACTCAACAGTCTACAGCCAAACTCGAGAACTCCAATCTAACCCACATATGGCCAGTACAGTCATCCAAACTCATGAAGAGAAAGAGCATTGGAAGAAAAGGTGATCAAAATCCTCACCTGAACAACCACAAAGGACGCAACGCGAGCAAGCAGAGATACCGAAACTCATCAGTCGATCCTGGGTACAAAGGCCACCCTGAATAATCAACCAAAGCAGAAAAGAATGGCGCGAAATAGCCTTACGAAACCAAACAACCCGATACCAATGCATCAAAGTGCCCCTCGTCCTTATAGCATTTCAGGCACTATTCACTGAAAACATCCCTCTACTGTCATCCTCCCAAACCAACTCATCCTCCCTCAAACTAGAAGGATTTGACTGAAGGGACCGGGCCAACTCAACAAGGGTAGCAGACCTAGCTGAGGGCCAACGCCAAGAAGAGTCAGCGATAATAGTAGCTACGGTAGCCATCTTATCTAAACCAGAGACATAAATAACTCTCTCACCCAAAGTATCCATAATCGAGCTCAGTGGATGCCAATTATCGAACCACAGTAACGTCTTATCACCATTCCCAATCCTAAACCTCATTCTCCGACGAGCCCAAGAACGAAGCTCAAAAATCTTCCGCCGGTTCCAAGAACAATCTCCAGGACACGACACCTCCCAAAAGCTATGCCCACAAAGCAGGTAAGACTAAATTCAATTCGACCAAGAGGAGACCTGACCAGAGCAAAGAAACAAACTCTTAATCCCCAAACCCCCCTCTTCCAGAGGAAAAAAACTCTACACCAAGCCACTTTCACCCCTGAGTAAATAAGCTCACTGCCATTCCAAATGAAGGATCGAAGAGTCGTCTCCACCTTCCTAATAACAGATTTAGGAAGAATGAATAAGGATGACCAATAAACTTGAATGGAGAACAAAACCGACTTGATGAGCTGAAGCCACCCCGCATACGAAAGAAACCTACTACTCCAACTCTTGGCACGCCCGATAATACGCTCAATAAGAGAAGCACAGTCTGAAGCCCGAAGCATAGTAGAAATCAAGGGAACTCCCAAATATCGCACAAGAAGAACACCCTCTTGGAAACCCAAAACATGAAGCAGATGGTCCTTAAGAGTATGAGAAATACCTGAGGAGAAAAAATGACTCTTAGCTGGATTCGAGACCAAGCCTGATAAACCCATAAAATATCGAAGACAATCTTTGATCAAAGAGACCGAGAAGGCATCCGCCTTACAAAAAATCATTAGGTTACTGCAAAATAAATATGTGTGAGATGGTCCTTAGAACAGCGCCAATGAAACTTAAAACCCAGATCATGAGCCATATTCTCAAGTAAGCCTGTTAGAACTTCCATAGCCAAAACAAAAAGATAAGGAGACATATGGTCACCTTGTCGCAAACCACGACCCCCAGAGAAAAAATCATTCAGCTTCCCATTAATAGACATAGAGAACATAGTAGAAGTCATACACTCCCGAATTCATCCCACCATCTTCTCAGGAAATCCAATAGTCCGCAGAACCTCAACCATAAAACCCAATGAACAGTATCATAAACTTTCATCAAATCAATCTTAAGAGCACATCTCGGGGTCCCTCCACTACGATGATAATTCCTCACCAATTCCTGGCATAATAAAATGTTTTTGCTAATATACCGCCCCAAAACAAAAGTAGATTGATTAGTACTGACCACTGAAGGAATAACTAACTTAATCCGATTTTCAATAAGTTTGGAAATACTCTTGTAAACTGTGTTACAGCAAGAAATAGGTTGAAAAACCTTAACCTATGAAGGGTTGGGGATCTTCGGGATCAAAACAATAGATGTCACATTAACTTGCTTCAAGAGACGCCCCAAACAAAAGAACTAGTGAATAACACTAAGTACATCATCCCCCACATTACCCTAAGCCTTCTTAAAGAAGCCTGAATTAAACTCGTCTAGACTAGGAGCCTTATTATCCTTCGGAGAAAACAAGACAGTCTTAATCTCCTCATAAGAAACCTCCCGGGCAAGAATCTCCCTCTACTCATCAGACAGATGCTTAGAAATAGCAGAATGAAGAATATCTCTATCAATATCCTGAAAACAAAGTTGGGGCCCCAAAAGAGTATCGTAAAAAGATACATTCTCCTCCCTCACCAAAACATCATCCTCCAAACGAGTCTCATCCTCCTTAGAGACAGAAGTAATCTTACTGCGACAATGATGATTCTTCATAGCATGGAAAAAGAATTTTGTATTATGATCCCCAAGGTTGAGCCATTGAACATGAGATTTATGTCTAGTTAAACCCTCATTAGCCCGACTGAGGTCACCATACCAAAAAGAAAGTCTCGCCTCTTCTGCGAACAGAGCCAAGTCACTAGGGTTATCCTATAAAGCACACTGCACCATATCCAACTCCCTCCTAACCTCCAAGGCCCTACCCGAAAGATTAGAAAAGTGCTCAACATTAAACCTCTTCAGAGCAACCTTCACACTTTTCAACTTACGACACAAGCGGAACATCGGGGTACCACAAACATCAATATCCCACGCCCTAGCCACAACAGAAAGGAAATCAGGATGATCACCCAAAAATTAAGGAATTTGAAAGGAGTTTTCCTCTTTGGGAGCTCAGTAAGCTTAACAACCAAAGGAGAGTGGTCCGAAATCTGAGAGGGAAGAAACCTAACAGTCGAACCCGAAAAGAGACACTCCCAAGAGGAGTTAGCGACAACACGGTCAAGCTTCCGCCAAATAGGAGAGTGAACCTGTTTATTAAACCACGTAAAATGACAGCCAAAGAACTAAAGAACGCCCAAACCAACTTGACTCAAGCAGTATCCCAAATCGTCTTTCCAAGAAGGCCATGACAAAGAACCACCACTATGCTCGAGAGTAGAACGAATAGCATTAAAATCCCATATAACTAACCACAGAGAAGAATCAAAATCACTACCACATGTAATCAAATCAGCCCAAAGCTCCCGATGCTTCTCATAATCACATTCACTATAGACCACAGAAACCACACAACTCCAAATAGCAGAAACATGTGACACACGAAAATGTATAGGTTGAGGAGAAGAAAGAATGATGCTCACATCAACATCACTAGGATTCCATCAAACCCAAATTCGACCAAATGGAAGAACATTAGAATGGAAAAAAAAACTTCCATGAAGGATTAATAGCACGGAAAACAATCACAAGATTAATATCCTTCACCTTAGTTTTAACTAAACCACACAGAGAAAGTTTCTCATCATGAAAGAACCTCCTAACTTCAGCCTGTTTCACAGGATCATTGAGACCCCGGGCATTCCAACATCCAAAAATCATAAAAACAGATAGAATATGAGAAACCCACCCAAGCAAATCATCACCGTCTACCCCATCTCAGGGATTGTCGATTCTGATTACTTTTACCTCTCGAGCCCTTCTTATGCTTGCCCCCATTATCAATAGGAAGGGGCGAATCACAAACCGTAACTAGCGGAATCTCAGCTAAACCATCCTCATAAAGATCCTCAACAGGTTGTGTAGCAATAGGAGTGCATTCATCCTCCTCTCTCTCATCCACTGCCTCCACAACAACTTCCTTAGAAGTATCAACTAGCACAGAAATAACTACCGGAACTGAATCCAAACTCTTAGAAGAACACTCACCTAGAACAAGAACCCTATCAGCTGCTCCACCCGAAACCTCAGCCCCACTCAGCTTAACAGGAGTAGCCAGAACCGCAGCCCTACCCCTTTTCTTCTTAGAAACCGAAATCCAGGTACCATGACTATCATTATCTATGTGAGCCAAAACAGCTACAACCATAGAAGGAGTGGAGGTCTTAGGCACCCAGATCTGTGGTGGTTTACTCTCCTCTCTCATGGGACAAGAATTCAAAGAATGACCAAAAACCTCACAAGTAGAACATTTCACAGGAACCCGTTCAAATTCGGCCCTAACTCTTAACCACATACAATTCGAACATTGGAAGTCAAAATCCTCAACCAGAGCCTTCCTAGCATCAATCTCTACACAAACCTGGGCATGACTAAGTCGTTTCCTGGATAAGGTGATGTGATCAGCATGAAGAGGGCAACCCACTGCACTAGCCACAAAAATGAGGCCCTTAGCAGTCCAAAACGCAAAAGGTAAATTAGAAAGGCAAACCCAAACATGAACTTTGTTGATGTCCTCCTTAGTTAGAGGTAAACTCGGTTGCCAATGTTTCAGAACCAAAGGCCTATTCGCCATGTGCCAAGGGACTTTGTCCAGAACCACACAAGCTTCTTGAAAGCTATCAAATTTGAATAGGAAAAAGCCATTATCCGACGTCAAAACCTCACGTAAGTCTAACTTACCCCAAATCTTGTGAGCAATAGAGTCAACAATTTGAAACAAGATCCTCTTCCCCACAAAATAACCAACTAACGTGTTGCACCAAAACGCACTTCATTCTTCCTTAACTTCCAAATGAGGACTCACCTTAACCCTTCCACCAACAAAGTTGGGTTGAACATAATGCAAAGAACCTGCATCCGAATCCGGGACATAATTTTTTTTTTTAGATAAGGTAAGTATATTAACTAAAAAATTACAAAAGCAAATGGGCATACCCCAGACAACTAGAGAGGACAGGCCCTCCTAGCAAAAAGCTGAAAGACTACAAATAAAATAAGACCATCAGAAGATGTCATCGGGCAGACGCCATGAGAGGTGAAGCCATTTATTATCATAAGATAGTTTCAACCTCCGCAATAAACTGGCACGAGTCCGGATAGTAAACACAATATCATAAAGTAGAGCATTGACAGGGCGATGGGTCACATCATGCATGCGGGCATTCCTCTCCCTCCAGATGCAACAAACGAAAGCTGAACAAGAAAAAGACATAAAGAGGTGTCGGTGAACTGATACATCCTGACATGAATCCAACAACTCAAGGAACATTAGATCCTTTGCAATTGCCACCAGGTCCAATCACACGCCAAAAAGCTAAGAAGATTAGAGACGCAATGGCAGGACTAGCGCAGAATGCCATGGTCGAGTGTGACAGACAACTCCGGGGCATATTGGCGTCACATGAGGGCTTCAATGGAGTGGGTCCAAAGCTATTTCACTTGACCCAAGTCATACCAGTGTAACGCACCAGCAATCTTGAAGCCGAGTATATTTTTAACGGATCAAGCCGATTCACGCCCGACATTAAATATTCGGCCAAGACAAGACTTATTGGACTTTATGACACATCATTATGCCTTTATACATGGAAGCCACGAATTTGGAGGACTTTTGGTGCAAGGAAACAACTTTAGACAAATTTGGAAAAGTTTTCCACATTTGTTGACTTTTATGATTTTGTGTTTTTACTTTAGACTTTTTTTGGCAAAGTTATTTATTAAGTCTTTGTTTGTTATTGATTAAGTCTTTGTTTCTGACATGAGTCCAACCACACCAGAGACATTACAGGATGCAGCTAACAACTTGGAAGAACCCATGCAATTGCCAACAGGGCCAATCACACGCCAAAGAGCAAAGAAGATCAGAGAGGCCTTTGCGGGACTAGCTCAGAGCTATGTGACCAGTTGCAACAACCAAGTCAAGTGCACACCAGAGACACATATGGGCATAACCAGAGAGGTCCCCAAGCTATTTCATTTGACCCAGATCAGCTCAGACTGAAGCATAGCAGAGCAGCTTCAGCACCAGCACCCTTTTGACCCGATTTCACCCATTTTGGGACTATGTTGAATTCGGCCAAATGGGGGCATTTTTGTCATTTGTGCTCGTCATTTTGACTTTATTTATGATGTAATTAGCATGGTTGACTATGCCATTAGGCTTAATTATGCTTAGATTTGTACTTAGCCGGAAGCACGTCAATTTACTATAACATGTAAGCACCTTAATTAGCTTAAGTGAGATTAGCTTCTAATCTTTTGTTTTAAGTTTATTTAGGTGCAAAAGGACCTTAATGGTCGTGGTTGAGGTGCTTGACTTAGGGCTTTTGGTAATTTTAGCTCTAGGGTCATTTTAGCCTTTTTACTCTTTTGTAACCCTTATTATATGAATCTTCTTTGTATTTTTGGAGAACCAACGTAATATACAGAATTTTGAAAGAAAAAAAAACTTGAGCTTTCCATGGCTATGGCCAAAACCTTGTTGAGGGAGGGATTCCCCTTTTCAAGTTCAAATTGACTTATCTAAGCTTGGCAATTTAGTGGCGTCTCCATTGCTAGCAAAATACAATCTGATTTCATGCTTGTGGTTATCATGGACGTGAGTTTCATGGTGGTTAGGGGCTGATCTTGGTTGGGTTTTGTTCCTACAAAATCAGTATTCAAAGTTCTTGGGGTTTTGAGAAAGATGCTTGGGGGTTTGCTTGGTTTCCAACCCAAGTGAGTTCTTGTCATTTGGTATCATGAGCTTAGGGTTCTGAGGTCTGATTTCCTATCCTTTGTGTTGTTTAATCTTGTATTCGTCTTTGTTCTTTGTTGATTTAATTTCGGCATCAAGGTTTTACTTCCACCTTGATTCGGCCATTGTTGGATATTGTTGTTTCTTGCTGATTCTTGTTGATTTTTGATCAAAATATCATGAATAACATTCTGCCTTGAGTATTTTTTGATTGATCATGAGTATTTCTTTGAGTTAAGCTTTGGCTACTTAGGTCAAAATTGGGGCTTTTGTGTTCTTTGCTTGAATCAAGTGTTTAGTTGTTAATTTATGTTACTAGGACGTGTTTAACATTGTTATTAAGTTATTAGTTTCAAAAAAAAAAAAAAAAAAAGCATCAGGTCAGCTTCGGCCAAGGAAGTACCATCACCACCCTTGCTTTGTTCTTGCCATATACATGTCACTTAGCTTGTTTTCAATAGGTATTGTTCATATCTACTTTGAGAAAATCAGATTGCACTTCATTACTCCTAGCATTTGCTTGAACTAGCTTGTTTGCAATCTTGTGAAGTTGTTGCAATCTTGTGAAGTGTGTGGAAAACAAGTGTGTTTGAGTGATTTGGTGAGGCATTTGAGTGAATGAGTGTTGAAACAAAATGAAATGCTTATGGATTGATGAAGCCGTGACTTACTCCTGAAGTTTACTTAAGCTTGTGTGTTGTTAACTTTGTGAGACAAGTCTGGTTGCTTTGTTACACATATTGCCGTGAGTAAGATGCTTGATGTGCTTATGTTGAAGCATGAATTAACAAGTGTGCTTGCTGATTTGCGTGAGCTATCATTAGCTTGACATTGGATTTGTGTTGAAATCATTAGCATGACATTGAAAATGGAAGCACTCATGAGCTTGACATGGAAACTTGAGTAGCCATCATTGCATTTGAGAGGTGCTTGAAGAGGCAAGCTGCTGCATCACCAAGTTAGTTGGAAAAAGTGTTTAGTTGGTTTGTAACTTACCATTGCCGAATTGACATGCTTACTTGACCTACTTGTAAGCTACTTACGTAAGCAGCTGAGTCACCTACTTGTTTTGAAAAAAAAAAAGTGAAAAAAAAGAAGAAAGAGAATTGGTCGCATTGTGCTTAGCTTGATTAGACCATTTGCAAGTTGATTGGATTGCTTTACATGAGTTACATTGATTTGATTTGATTTGTATTGGTTTGAGCTTGAAAGACTATATTTGTGTTATTTTCGAATTGAAATCCTTTGTGCTTCATTGTGTTTCATTGGAGTGTAAACACTTGTGAGTGTGTGTGAGAAGAAAAGAAAGGTGAGCTCAAACACTATAGCGAGTGACCACAAGATTGCTTCAGTGACACGTTGATTGCTTGCTTGCTTATTTATTACATTTAGCTAACTCGTCATTTTTTTTTATTCTGAGCACTCTAGCTATAAGTTTCTTTCGATTGAGTCTCCGTGATTACTTATCTTATTTGCTTTATTCCACCTGCTCTATATATACATTGTGTTTCTGCTAGCTTGTGGACTACATCTTAGTTGACCATTCTGGGAATTGAGTTGATTTGTAATTGAATTGAGGAAGAACTCAATAGTGGTAAAAGGCAGTGAGTGTGAGCACAATATCGGGTAAAAGCCAATAGAGTGCAAACACGGATTGAGATATAATTGAGTGTAAACACGTGATATTGTGAGCTTGAGAGGATTTTACATATCGTATTACTTTCTTGTTATTACTAATTTGTTTGTTGAGCTTTGAAATGACAGGTGTTAGTTTAACCGTCGATGAGAAACTTGCAGCTATGGATAGAAAGTTTACAGATATGATGGAGAATATGAATGCTGCATTGGAAAGGTTGTCCAAGAGTGTAGAGAGTATTCAGTCGGGCAGTGTTCCCAGAGCACCACCACCTCAGAATGTACCACCACCTCATAATGTACTACCACCTCATAATGAACCACCACCTCATAATGTGCCACCACGTCGAGTACCACCGCAACATATACCATCAGATGAAGAAGAAGCTGAGAATGACTTTGATGATTTTGATGATCTTGATGATGTTGAGGAGAGGTTTCAGCCTAGACAAGATAGGAGGCATGGTAGGGGGTTTGGTAGAGGGTGTGATAGGAGGTTTGATGGGAGACATAATAGGAGGGATAGACGATTTGATGATAGAGGTGCATTCGATGATAGGCGAGAGGATTATGATCGAAGGGGTTTTGGTAGACGAGGGGACTTAGATGGAGATCTAGGTAGCATTAAAATCAAGATACCAACCTTTCAGGGGAAGAATGATCCCGAGGCTTATTTGGAATGGGAGAAGAAGATTGAGCTGATATTCAATTGCCATCACTACTCAGATGTGAAGAAAATCAATCTGGCAGCTATTGAGTTTACTGATTATGCCATGATATGGTGGGATCAGATTGTTGCTACTCGGAGAAGAAACTATGAGAGACCAGTTCAGACTTGGGAAGAACTCAGAGGTCTTATGAGGAAGAGGTTCATTCTGAGCCATTACTACCGTGAGTTGTATCAGAAGCTACAACATCTGTATCAGGGTACCAAGAGTGTTGAGGATTACTACACAGAGATGGAAGTTGCCATGATCAGGGCGAATGTAGTTGAGGATGCAGAGGCTACTATGGCACGGTTTCTTGGAGGCTTAAATTGAGAGTTTGTCAACATGGTGGAGTTACATCATTATGTTGATTTGGAGGACATGCTTCACATGGCTATCAAGGTAGAGAGACAACTCAAGAAGAAGGCCACATCCAGATTTGGTACTCAGACTACTTCTACTTGGAAGGGGAAATGGGTTCCGAATGAGAAGCGAGATGGAGGCTTTAGCAAGCCTATAGGTGATTTCAGTGGAGGGTTTAACAAGCCTAGGGCCGAACCTAGTGGCAAGGGTAAAGAGGCTGCATAATCGAGTAAGCCTAGACCTAAACCTGAGGGTACAGCTACGAGAACTAAGGATGTCAAGTGTTTCAAGTGTTTGGGCATGGGACACTATGCTTCACAATGTCCCAATAGGCGCACCTTAGTGATTGACAAGAGCGGAGATGTGTACTCTACAGATGATGAGGTAGAGGATGAGATGTCGGAGTTAGAAGATGCTAGTGACCACGAGGGAGCTGCATACCCTTTAGATAACTTATCCCTAGTTGTTAAGCGTGCTTTGACAGCACAAGTTGTTGAGGATGAGAGTGATCAGCAGAGGGAGAACATATTCCACACCAGATGCTGGTGAATGGTAAGGGTTGTAGTATGATTATAGATGGAGGCAGTTGTACCAATGTGGCTAGCACGGCTTTGATTGAGAGATTGGGGTTGAGTTGCTTGAAGCACCCCAAGCCTTACAAGTTGCAGTGGTTAAATGATTTGCATGCTTATTTTTTTTCCATTGTGCTAATTGTTTACTCCTTATTTCTAATTACTCTAGCTTAAGTATTATTGATTGAGTCTCCGTCATTACTATTCCTATTCGCGTTTTGTTTTCCGCCTGCCCTATATATATATATATATATATTGTTGGGTCCTTTGTGTTTCATGCTGGCTTGAGGACTACATTTGGTTTGTATTCTTGGATTGAGTGTGATTCACATTTGAATTGAGGACGAACTCAAGAGTGGTAAAAGGCAGTGATTGTGAGCACAGTATCAGGTAAAAGCCAATAGAGTACAAACACGTGAGATTGTGAGGATTTACATATTTGTTTTACTTTCTTGTTATTTCTAATCTGTTTGTTTAGTGTTGAGATGGCAGGTCTAACTACTGATGAAAAGATTGAGGCTTTGGATAGGAAATTTACAGATATGATGGAGAACATGAATACTGCTTTGTAGAGATTGTCAAAGAGTGTCGAGAGTATTCAAACTGGTAGCGGTCCCAGAGTACCACCACCTCAGAATGTACCACCACCTCACAATGTACCACCTCGCCGTGTACCACCACAGTATGTACCACCAGATGAAGAGGAAGCTGAGAATGAGTTTGATGATTCTGATGGTTTTGATGATGTGGAGGAGAGATTTCAGCCTGGGCATGATAGGAGGCCTAATAGGAGGTTTGATAGGAGGGATAGACGGTTTGGTGATAGAGGTGCATTTGATGCCAAGAGGGGATTATGATCGGAGAGGATATGGTAGGCGAGGAGATGTAGATGGTGATCTAGGTAGCATCAAGATCAAGATACCAACTTTCCAAGGCAAGAATGATCCTGAAGCTTATTTGGAATGGGAAAAGAAAATAGAATTGATTTTCAACTGTCATCACTACTCAGACGAGAAGAAGATCAGTCTAGCAGCAATTGAGTTTACCGATTATGCTATGATTTGGTGGGATCAGCTTGTCTCTACTCGGAGGAGAAACTATGAGAGACCGGTTCAGACATGGGCAGAACTTATGGGTCTCATGAGAAAGAGATTTATACCCAGCCATTACTATAGGGAGTTGTATCAGAAACTACAACATCTGTATCAGGGGACCAAAAGTGTTGAGGACTATTACACAGAGATGGAAGTTGCCATGATCAGGGCAAATGTAGTTGAGGATGCAGAAGCTACTATGGCACGGTTTCTAGGGGGCTTGAATAGAGAGATTGCAAACATGGTGGAGTTGCATCATTATGTTGATTTGGAGGATATGCTTCACATGGCTATCAAGATAGAAAGGCAACTCAAGAAAAAGTCAACATCCAGATTTGGTACTCAGGCTACTTCTGCATGGAAAGGGAAATGGGTTCCGAATGAGAAGCGAGATGGAGGCTTTGACAAGCCTAGAGGCGAATTCAGTGGAGGCTTTAATAAGCCTATGGCCGAACCTAGTGCCAAGGGTAAAGAGGCTGCGGAACCGAGCAAAACTAGACCAAAACCTGAGGGTGCAGCTGCTAGAACTAAAGATGTCAAGTGTTTAAAGTGTTTGGGCATGGGACACTATGCTTCACAATGTCCCAATAGGCGTACCTTAGTGATTGATAAAAAGAGTGGAGAGGTGTACTCTACCGATAGTGAGGTTGAGGAGGAGATGCCAGAGTTGGAGGATGCTAGTGACCATGAGGGAGCTGCATACCCGCTGGATAACTTATCCTTAGTTGTCAAGCGTGCTTTGAGTGCACTTGTTGTAGAGGATGAGAGTGTGCAGCAGAGGGAGAACATATTCCATACTAGGTGCCGTGTGAATGGCAAGGGGTGTAGTATGATCATAGATGGGGGCAGTTGTACTAATGTTGCTAGCACAGCTTTGATTGAGCGATTGGGGTTGAGTTGCTTGAGACACCCGAAGCCTTACAAGTTGCAGTGGTTAAATGATTGTGGGGAGATAAGTGTGACAAAGCAGGTACTGTTGAGCTTTACCATTGGGCCATACACAGATGATATCCTATGTGATGTGATACCGATGCATGCAGGACATATTCTTTTGGGCAGGCCGTGGCAGTTTGATAAGAAGGTTATTCATGATGGGTTCAAGAACAAGTACTCTTTCCAGCATAAGGGAAAACCCATTACATTATACCCACTTACACCTGCACAAGTCCATGAAGATCAGGTTAAGTTGCAACTTGAGCGTGACAAAGAGAGAGCGAAGGGAAACACCACCTTGGGTGAGACTAGTGAGAGTGGTGTATCTGGTGAGAAAAAATAAGGCCAGGCCGTGGGAGTTTCCAAGGGGAGTGTGAGTGAACGTAAGGGGGGAAACAAAAGAGAGAGTTAAAAAGAGTTTCTACATGGGTGAGGGTGAAGCAAGGAAAGCATTCAAGGCTAGCAAGCTCATGTTATTGTTAGTCTATAAGGAGCCTCATATTTATTTTACTAACTCTGACCATTTGCTTCCTGTGTCTATTTCATCTCTTTTGCAGGATTACAGTGACGTACTGACAGAGGACATACCTAGTGGGCTTCCACCCATTAGAGGTATTGAACACCAGATTGACTTCATACCTGGAGCAGTCATTCCTAACAGACCAGCTTATAGGAGCAATCCCGAGGAGACAAAGGAGCTACAAAGGCAAGTACGGGAGTTGATGGACAAGGGGTATGTAAGGGAAAGCATGAGTCCTTGTGTAGTACCAGTGCTTCTAGTTCCTAAGAAAGATGGGACGTGGCGTATGTGCGTTGACTGCCGAGCTATCAACAATATTACGGTAAAGTATCGTCACCCCATTCCTAGGCTAGATGACATGTTGGATGAATTGCATGGTTCCAAAATCTTTAGTAAGATTGATTTAAAGAGTGGATACCATCAAATTCGCATGAGAGAGGGAGATGAGTGGAAAACTGCATTTAAGACTAAGTATGGCTTGTATGAATGGTTAGTTATGCCATTTGGTCTCTCAAACGCACCTAGCACATTTATGAGATTGATGAATCATGTTATGCGTGCATTTTTAGGTAAGTTTGTTGTATGCTAACTCTGACAAATGCACATTTTGCATGGATAGAATTGTTTTTCTTGGCTTTGTTGTGAGTGCAGATGGCATCGAGGTAGGTAGATGTGGAAAAGGTAAAGGCAATTCAGGAATGGCCTACACCAACTACAGTGACAGAAGTCCGAAGCTTTCATGGGTTAGCGAGCTTCTATAGGAGATTTGTCAAGGACTTCAGTAGCATTGCCGCGCCATTGACTGATGGTAGAGGTAGTAAAGAAGACAGTTGGTTTTCAATGGGGCGAGGCGCAAGAGCGAGCATTCCAGGACCTTAAAGCGAAGTTATGCAGTGCACCCATTTTAGCACTACCCAACTTCGAGAAGACATTTGAGATTGAGTGCGACGCATCAGGGTTAGGTATTGGAGCAGTTCTCATGCAAGAAAAGCGGCCAATAGCCTATTTTAGTGAGAAGCTGAATGGAGCAGCTTTGAGGTACCCCACGTATGACAAAGAGTTATATGCGCTTGTGAGAGCACTTGAGACATGGCAGCACTACTTGTGGCCTAAAGAGTTCGTGATCCACACCGACCATGAATCATTAAAACACTTGAAGGGTCAAGGTAAGCTGAATAAGCGACACGCAAAATGGATGGAATTCGTTGAGTCATTTCCATATGTTATACGCTACAAGCAAGGTAAAGAAAACATAGTGGCTGATGCATTATCTCGCAGGTATGTTTTACTTACTTCAATGCATGCACGGATGTTGGGATTTGATTTGATTAAGGAATTATATGAGTGTGATTCTGATTTTGGTGAGATTTATGCTACTTGTGCAAAGTCATCTTTTGGAAAGTTTTACATTCATGATGGATTCTTATTTAAAACGAACATGTTGTGTGTTCCTGCTTGTAGTATGCGTGAGTTGCTTGTGAAAGAAGCGCATGGGGGAGGTTTGATGGGGCATTTTGGGATTACTAAGACTTTAGCTATTTTACATGAGCACTTTTATTGGCCTAAAATGAAACGTGATTTGAGCGTATTTGTGATAAGTGTCTAACATGTAAGCATGCTAAATCTAAATTAATGCCACATGGTTTGTATACTCCTTTGCCTGTACCTAGTGAACCCTGGGTTGATATATCGATGGATTTTGTGTTAGGTTTGCCTAGGACAAAGAGGGGTAGAGATTCAATCTTTGTTGTAGTTGATAGGTTTAGTAAAATGGCTCATTTCATTGCATGTCATAAAACCGATGATGCTACAAACATTGCAGATTTATTTTTCAGAGACATAGTGCGACTCCATGGTATACCTAGGAGTATTGTATCAGATAGAGATGTTAAGTTCCTTAGCCATTTTTGGAAGGTGTTGTGGGCTAAACTAGGCACCAAACTATTGTATTCTACCACATGTCATCCACAGACTGATGGACAAACAGAGGTAGTTAATAGGACTTTATCTCAATTATTACGCACTATAGTTGGAAAGAATTTGAAGAGTTGGGAAGATTGTTTGCCATTTATTGAGTTTGCATATAATCGTAGCATTCATTGTTCTACATCTTTTTCACCTTTTGAAATTGTTTATGGTTTTCAGCCACTAACTCCATTGGATTTGTTACCTTTGCCTGTTGATGAGCATGTGGGGTTAGATGGAAAAAGGAAAGCCGATTTGGTGAAGCACATACATGAGAAAGCAATAGAGCAAATACAACGAAAGAATGAGCAATATGCTTCTCATGCTAAGGGAAGAAAGCGTGTGGTATTTCAGCCTGGAGATTGGGTTTGGATACACATGCGCAAGGAGAGATTTCCTGAACAACGTAAATCTAAGCTACAACCGAGAGGGGATGGTCCATTTCAAGTTTTGGAACGGATTAATGACAATGCATACAAGCTGGATTTACAAGGTAAGTACAATGTGTCTGCTACATTTAATGTTTCTGACTTAACTCCTTTTGATGCAGGTACAGATTCGAGGTCGAATCCTTTTCAAGAGGGAGGGGATGACATGATCCAGGCCGACAACAAACCAAAGGACGCATTACAAGTACCAGAAGGGCCAATTACGAGGCAGAGGACCAAAAGACTCAAAGAAGCAATGGCGGGATTAGTTCAGAGTTTTATGGCCGACTGCAACAAACAAATAGAGATGCATGTGGGCTTCGATGGAAAGGGCCCAAAACCATTTCACTTGGCCCAAATCAGTTTAGAATAAAGCTTTCTAGGCATTAAAGACTTAAAGACTTGATATTTGTGTAATTTCGTTTTTATGGGCATTATTGTCTTTTTGCCTTTAGGGTTTCTTTTTTTAACACTATTTAAGCTTACTTTCTTCTTCTTATTTGAGGCAACCAACGAATTTTGTAAACTCAAAAGCTTAAAGCTTTGGCTATGGCCGAATTAATGTAAGGGAGGGATTCCCCTTTTCAAGTTTGAATCGACTTATCTAAGTTTGGCACACTTAGTGGCGTCTCCATTGCTAGCAAAACACTGCAAGGATTCATCTTAAAGGTTCTCAAGGGCAAGTTCTTTGTGGGTCTTCTTTGTGGCCTTGGAAGGGTTTTGTTTCTACAAAATCATTTCGCGGTTCTTGGGGTTCCATCCGTTGCTTGGGGTTTGCTTGGATTTCGAATCCAAGTGGGTTCCTTGTCACACTTACACCAAAGCAAGTCCATGAAGATCAGGATAAGTTGCAACTTGAGAGGGATAAAGAGAGGGCGAGTGCAAACACTAACTTGGGGGAAACTAGTGAGAGTGTGAAAAATGAGGCCAAGGCTGAGAGTTTACCCAAGGGAAGTGAGAGTGAAAGTAAGGGGGATACCAAAGGGAGAGTGAAAAGAAGTTTCTACATGGGTGAGGGTGAAGCGATGAGAGCTTTCAAGACTAGCAGCCTGATGCTATTGTTAGTTTACAAGGAGCCCCATGTTTATTTTTCTAACACTGACTATTTGCTTCCTATGTCTATTTCATCTCTTTTGCAGGACTACAACGATGTACTGACTGAGGACATTCCTTGTGGGCTTCCACCCATTAGAGGCATTGAGCACCAGATAGACTTCGTACCTGGAGCAGTCATTCCCAACAGGCCATCCTATAGAAGCAATCTTGAGGAGACAAAGGAACTTCAACGGCAAGTGCGGGATTTGATGGACAAGGGGTATGTAAGGGAAAGCATGAGTCCTTGTGCAGTACCAGTGCTTCTAGTTCCTAAGAAAGATGGGACATGGCGGATGTGTGTTGATTGTCGAGCCATCAATAATATAACGGTAAAGTATCGCCATCCTATTCCTAGGCTAGATGACATGTTAGATGAATTGCATGGTTCCAAGATATTTAGTAAGATTGATTTGAAAAGTGGATACCATCAAATTCGCATGAGAGAGGGAGATGAGTGGAGAACCACATTTAAGACCAAATGTGGATTATATGAATGGTTAGTTATGCCATTTGGTCTTACAAACGCACCTAGCACATTTATGAGATTAATGAATCATGTTATGCGTGCATTTATAGGTAAGTTTGTTGTGGTATACTTTGATGACATCTTAGTTTACAGTACATCGATTGAGGAGCATGAATTACATTTGAGACATGTACTTGATGTTTTACGAAAAGAACAACTGTATGCTAACTCTAACAAATGCACATTTTGCATGGATAGACTTGTTTTTCTTGGATTTGTTGTGAGTGCAGATGGCATCGAGGTAGATGTGGAGAAGGTGAAGGCAATTCAGGAATGGCCTACACCAACTATAGTGACAGAAGTCCGAAGCTTTCATGGCTTAGCGAGCTTCTATAGGAGATTTGTCAAGGACTTCAGTAGCATTGCCGCACCATTGACCGAGGTAGTAAAGAAGACAGTTGGTTTTCAATGGGGCGAGGCACAAGAGCGAGCATTCCAGGATCTTAAAGCGAAGTTATGCAGTGCGCCCATTTTGGCACTACCCAACTTCGAGAAGACATTTGAAATTGAGTGCGACGCATCAGGGTTAGGTATTGGAGCAGTTCTTATGCAAGAAAAGCGGCCAATAGCCTATTTTAGTGAGAAGCTGAATGGAGCAGCTTTGAGGTACCCCACGTACGATAAAGAGTTATATGCGCTTGTGAGAGCACTTCAGACGTGGCAGCACTACTTGTGGCCTAAAGAGTTTGTGATCCACACCGATCATGAATCATTAAAACACTTGAAGGGTCAAGGTAAGCTGAATAAGCGACACGCAAAATGGATGGAATTCGTTGAGTCATTTCCATATATTATATGCTACAAGCAAGGTAAAGAAAACATCGTGGCCGATGCATTATCTTGCAGGTATGTTTTACTTACTTCAATGCATGCACGGATGTTGGGATTTGATTTGATTAAGGAACTATATGAGTGTGATTCTGATTTTGGTGAGATTATTGTTGCTTGTGCAAAGTCCTTTGGAAAGTTTTACATTCATGACAGTTTCTTATTTAAAGCGAACAGGTTGTGTGTTCCTGCTTGTAGTATGCGTGAGTTGCTTGTGAAAGAAGCGCATGGGGGAGGTTTGATGGGGCATTTTGGGATTACTAAGACTTGAGCTATTTTACATGAGCACTTTTATTGGCCTAAAATGAAACGTGATGTTGAGCGTATTTGTGATCAATGTCTAACATGTAAGCATGCTAAATCTAAATTAATGCCACATGGTTTGTATACTCCTTTGCCTGTACCTAGCGAACCTTGGGTTGATATATCGATGGATTTTGTGTTAGGTTTGCCAAGGACAAAGAGGGGTAGAGATTCAATCTTTGTTGTAGTTGATAGGTTTAGTAAAATGGCTCATTTCATTGCATGTCATAAAACCGATGATGCTACAAACATTGCAGATTTATTTTTCAAAGACATAGTGCGACTCCATGGTATACCTAGGAGTATTGTATCTGATAGAGATGTTAAGTTCCTTAGCCATTTTTGGAAGGTGTTGTGGGCTAAACTAGGCACCAAACTATTGTATTCTACCACATGTCACCCACAGACTGATGGACAAACGGAGGTAGTTAATATGACTTTATCTCAATTATTGTGCACTATAGTTGGTAAGAATTTGAAGAGTTGGGAAGATTGTTTGCCATTTATTGAGTTTGCATATAATCGTAGCATTCATTCTTCTACATCATTTTCACCTTTTGAGATTGTTTATGGTTTTCAGCCACTAACTCCATTGGATTTGTTACCATTACCTATTGATTAGCATACAGGGTTAGATGGCAAAAGGAAGGCTGATTTGGTGAAGCATATCCATGAGAAGGTAAGAGAGCACATTCAATGAAAGAACGAGCAATACGCTTCTCATGCAAATAAGGGAAGAAAACGTGTAGTCTTTCAACCTGGTGATTGGGTTTGGGTATATATGCGTAAAGAGAGATTTCCCGAACAGCGTAAATCCAAGCTACAATCGAGAGGAGATGGACCTTTTCAAGTCTTGGAAAGGATCAATGACAATGCATATAAGCTGGATTTGCAAGGTAAGTACAACGTCTCTGCTACTTTTAATGTTTCTGACTTAACTCATTTTGATGCAGGTTCAGATTCGAGGTCGAATCCTTTTCAACAAGGAGGGAATGACATGAGTCCAACCACACCAGAGACATTACAGGATGCAGCTAACAACTTGGAAGAACCCATGCAATTGTAACCCTTATTATATGAATCTTCTTTGTATTTTTGGAGAACCAACGTAATATACAGAATTTTGAAAGAAAAAAAAGCTTGAGCTTTCCATGGCTATGGCCAAAACCTTGTTGAGGGAGGGATTCCCCTTTTCAAGTTCAAATTGACTTATCTAAGCTTGGCAACTTAGTGGCGTCTCCATTGCTAGCAAAATACAATCTGATTTCATGCTTGTGGTTATCATGGACGTGAGTTTCATGGTGGTTAGGGGCTGATCTTGGTTGGGTTTTGTTCCTACAAAATCAGTATTCAAAGTTCTTGGGGTTTTGAGAAAGATGCTTGGGGGTTTGCTTGGTTTCCAACCCAAGTGAGTTCTTGTCAGTTTCTTTTGACTTTGTGTTTGTTATTAAATGTTTATTAAGGGCATGGCCATTTAATAGCCATTAGTTAGAAACTTAGGGTGTTTTGGTCATTTTGCACCCATTAGGGTTTCTTTCATTGTACTATTTAAACTCATTTCATCTTAATGAGAAAAAAATCACCAAATTTCGAATTTCATCTTCATTTTGAAGTCTTGGCTATTGCCTAAATTGCTTAAGGGAGGGATTCTCCTTATCTCATGCAATCGACTTATCTAAGGCGTGGCAACCTTAGTGGCGTCTCCGTGCTAGTAGAACACTTCAAGGAATCATCTTAAGGGTTCTTAAAGACAAGTTCTTTGTGGGTTTTCTTTGTGGCCTTGGAAGGGTTTTGTTCCTACAAAATCAAATTCGCGGTTCTTGGGGTTCTGTCCGTTGCGAGGGGTTTACTTGGCCTAATCCTCCAAGTGAGTTCTGCGTCATTTGGTATCAGAGCTTAGGGTTCCAAGGTCTGATTTTTCTATCTTTACTTTGTGTTCTTTTGATTTAGTCTTTATTCAAGATACTTGTTCATCTTGATTCTTAGTTTTTGTTGGATCTTGTTGTTTCTTGTTTATTCGTGATCAAAATAGCATGAATAACATTCTGCCTTTGAGTGTTTTTGATTGATCATGAGTATTTCTTCATGTTCTAGTTTCGGTCTTTTAGTCAAAATTAGAGCTTTATTTTCTTTACTTAATTCAAGTGTTTATTTGTTAATTTTATGTTACTAGGACGTGTTCAACATTGTTATTAAGTTATTTGTGTTAAAAAAAAAAGGAATCAGGTCAGATTTGAAAAAAAAAAAAAAAGAAAGAATCAGTTCAGATTTGACTATGTGAGATTTATTGACATATCTTGTCTTTCTATTGTTGAATACGTGCAATTAGTGTTGTTTCCATAAGTATTATTCATATCAAATTTGCAAAAATCAGAATTGACATCATTCATCTTGGCATTTGCGTGAACTTGCTTATTTGCATTCATGTGATCTTAGTGTAATCTTGTGAGTTTGAGTGAAAAGAAAGAGTGTTTGAGTGCATTGGTGATGAAAGTGAGTGAATGAATGATGAAACAAATTGAAATGCATGAAGTTGATAATTGTCGTGAGTTATACATAGTGTACCTTTGCTGATTTGTGTTGTTAATGTTGAAGAATCAAGTGAAGTGAGGTTGAGTGCACCAAATTTGCACTAATTTCGTGTATATCCAAGCAAGTTTTACTTTCTACCTCTTGAAATATTGATATTTGCATTGTATTTCATTTGCTTTGTATACACTTGTGAGTGTGAGGGGCAAAAGAAAGGAGTGAAAGAGAAAAGATTAAGAAAGAAAAAAAGAAAAAAAAAGAGCAAGTGAGACAAAACAGTAGAGAGTGATTACAAGATTGACTAGGTGTCACAATGAGTGCTTGCTTGTTTGTTTGCGCATTTCGCTAACTCATTTTTTTTCTTATTCCGTGCTCTTTATCTTAAGTTTCTTTGATTGAGTCTTCGTGATTACTATTCTTATTCGCATTATTCCACCTACCTTATATACATTATTGGTTCTTGTTGTTTATGCTAGCTTGAAGATTACACATGGTTGTGAACTTTGGGTAAGTCATATTCACATCATATTGAGTGTAAACACGAGTGGAGTGATACATATTGAGTGTAAACACGAGTGGAGTGATACATATTTGAGTGTAAACACGTGAGCTTGTGAGATTGTGAGGTTGTGAGGATATCTTATTATTTTCACATATTGTTACTTCTAATCTGTTTGTTGAAGCTTTGAGATGGCAGGTACTAGTTTGACAGTGGATGAGAAACTCGAGGCTTTTTTTTTGGATAAGGTAAGTATTATAACCAAAAGAAAACTATACAAGAGCAAAGGGGCATCCCCCAGGATCTAGAGAGGACAAGCCCTCCTAGAAGAAAGCCAAACGGCTACAAGAGATCAACTAAAGATGTCATCGGGCAAGTGCCACGAAAGGTGAAGCCATTTATTGTCATAAGATGGAGTCACCTTACGTAAAGAACTAACACGATTCTGAACATCAAAAACAATATCATATAGAAGAACATAAACTGGCCTAAGAGGCATATCATGAGTGCGAGCATTCCTCTCCCTCCATATATGGTAAACTGACGCTGCAAAGGACAAACGAACCAGAAGATGATATAAAGAGGCATCAGAGAACTGACAAAGCCACTCAACAGTTTGGCGCCAATCTCGACAGCTCCAGTCTAAACCACACATGGCCACCACCTCGACATATACCACCACCTCAGAATGTGGCACCACGACGGGTACCACCAGATGAAGAAGAAGCTGAAAATGAGTTTGATGATTCTGATGATCTTAATGATGTGGAGGAGAGATTTCAGCCAGGGCCTGATAGGAGGCCTAATAGGAGGAATGATAGGAGGGATAGGCGGTTTGATGGTAGAGGTGCATTTGATGACAGCCGTGAGGATTATGATAGGAGGGGTTACGGTAGACATGGTGATGTTGATGGTGATTTGAGCAGCATCAAGATCAAAATACAAAACTTCCGAGGTAAGAATGATCCAGAAGCATATTTAGAGTGGGAGAAGAAAATAGAATTGATTTTCAATTGTCATCATTACTCATATGAGAAGAAGATCAATATAGCAGTCATGGAATTCACAGATTATGCTATGATTTGGTGGGATCAGATTGTCACCAACCGAATGAGGAATTATGAGAGGCCAATTCAGACATGGGAAGAACTTCGAGGTCTCATGAGGAAACAATTTATACCCAGCCATTACTACCGAGAGTTGTATCAGAAACTACAATATTTGCATCAGGGGACCAAGAGTGTAGAGGATTTTTATACTGAGATGGAGGTTGCCATGATCATGGCGAATGTAGTGGAGGATGCAGAGGCTACTATGGCACGATTTTTAGGGGGCTTGAACAGAGAGATTGCCAACATGGTGGAGTTACATCATTATGTTGATTTGGAGGATATGCTTCACATGGCTGTCAAGGTAGAAAGGCAACTCAAGAAGAAGTCTACATCCAGATTTGGTACTCAGACTACTTCTACATGGAAGGGGAAATGTGTTCCTAATGATCGACAAGATAGAGGCTTTAACAAGCCAAGAGCTGAACCTGGTGCCAAGGGTAAAGAAGTTGCAGAACCAAGCAAGGCTAGAACGAAACCTGAAGGTACAACACCAAAGACAAAGGACATCAAGTGTTTCAAGTGTTTGGGCATGAGACACTATTCTTCACAGTGCCCCAACAGGTGCACCTTAGTGATTGATAAAAAGAGTGGTGAAGTACATTCTACTGACAGTGAGGTTGAGGTTGATGATGATGAGCCTGAGATTGAGGATACTAGTGACAAAGAGCGAGCTGCATACCCGCTGGATAACTTGTCCTTAGTTGTCAAGCGTGTTTTGAGTGCACAAATTGTTGAGGATGAGAGTGATCAATAGAGGGAGAACATATTTCATACCAGATGCCGTGTGAATGGTAAAGGGTGTAGTATGATCATTGACGGGGGCAGTTGTGCTAATGTCGCAAGTACGACTTTAGTTGAGAGGTTGGGATTAGATTGCTTGAAGCATCCCAAGCCTTATAATTTGCAGTGGTTAAATGATTGTGGCGAGATAAAGGTGACAAATCAGGTGTTATTGAGCTTTACCATTGGGCCATACACGGATGATGTCCTATGTGATGTGATACCGATGCATGCATGACATATTCTTTTGGGCAGGCTGTGGCAGTTTGATAGGAAAGTTATTCACGATGGGTTCAAGAATAAGTATTCCTTTCAACATAAGGGAAAACCCATTACCTTGTACCCACTCACACCAAAGCAAGTCCATGAGGATCAAGTCAAGTTGCAACTTGAGAGAGATAGAGAGATTGAGAGTGCAAACACAGCATTAGGGAAAACACATGAGGGGAGTGTGACCGAACCTAGTAAGGAAAATAAGGCAAAGGCCGTGAGTGTTTCCAAGGGGAGTGTGAGTGAACTTAAGGGGGAAACAAAAGGGCGAGTGAAAAAGAGCTTTTACATAGGTGAAGGTGAAGCAAGGAAAGCTTTTAAGGCTAGCAAGCTTATGCTTTCGTTGGTCTACAAGGAACACTGTATTTGCATTGCTAACACTGACCCTTTGCTTCCTGTGTCTATTTCATCTCTTTTGCAGGAATTCAGTGATGTGCTGACAGAGGACATTCCTAGTGGGCTTCCACCCATTAGAGGTATAGAGCACCAGATAGATTTCTTACATGTCGCAGTCATTCCCAACAGACCAGCCTACCGAAGCAATCCGAAGGAGACGAAGGAACTTCAGAAGCAAGTGAGGGAGTTGATGGAGAAAGGGTATGTTAGAGAAAGTATGAGTCCTTGTGCGGTACCAGTTCTTCTAGTTCCTAAGAAAGATGGGTCGTGGTGTATGTGCGTTGATTGTCGAGCGATCAACAATATAAAGGTAAAGTATCGTCACCCTATTCCTAGACTAAATGACATGTTGGATGAATTGCATGGTTCCAAAGTTTTTAGTAAGATTGATTTAAAGAGTGGATACCATCAAATTCGCATGAGAGAGGGAGATGAGTGCTTTTATAGGTAAGTTTGTTGTAGTTTATTTTGATGACATCTTAGTTTACAGTAAAACATTAGATGAGCATGTTACACATTTGAAGCATGTTCTTGAAGTGTTGAGACAGGAAAAACTGTATGCTAACTTTGGTAAGTGCACTTTTTGTATGGATAGGAATGTTTTCCTTGGTTTTGTTGTAAGTGCAGATGGCATCGAAGTTGATGTAGAGAAGGTGAAGGCGATTCAGGATTGGCCTACACCAACGACGGTGACAGAAGTTAGAAGCTTCCATGTATTAGCAAGCTTCTATCGCAGATTTGTTAAAGACTTCAGTAGTATTGCTGCACCACTGACTGAAGTAGTGAAGAAAACTGTTGGTTTCAAATGGGGAGAAGAGCATGAGCGTGAATTCCAGGATCTTAAAATGAAGTTATGTAGTGCACCAGTTTTGGCGCTACCCAATTTTGAAAAGACATTTGAGATTGAGTGTGATGCATCCGGAATAGGCATTGGAGCTGTTCTTATGCAAGAAAAACGACCAATAGCTTACTTTAGTGAGAAGCTGAATGGAGCAGTTTTGAGGTACCCCACATATGACAATGAGTTGTATACGCTAGTGAGAGCCCTTGAGACTTGGCAGCATTATCTGCGGCCTCGAGAATTTGTGATCCATACTGATCATGAATCATTAAAGAACTTGAAGGGCCAAGGTAAGTTGAACAAACGACACGCAAAGTGGTTGGAGTTCATTGAGACATTTCCATACGTAATTCGCTACAAACAAGGTAAGGAAAACATTGTCGCTGATGCACTATCGCGAAGGTATGCTTTACTTACTTCATTGAGTGCAAGAATACTTGGGTTTGAATTTATTAAAGAACTTTATGCAAATGATACTGACTTTAGTACGATCTATACTACATGTGAAAAGTCTACCTTTAATAAATTCTATCAACATGACGGGTTTCTGTTTAGGGAGAATAGATTATGCATTCCTGTTTTTAGTATGCGTGAGTTGTTAGTTAGAGAAGCGCATGGGGGAGGTTTAATGGGGCACTTTGGCATTTCTAAGACCTTAGGGGTATTGAGTGAACATTTTTATTGGCCTAAAATGTGGAGAGATATTGAGCATTTGTGTGATAAATGCTTGATTTGTAAAAAGGCTAAATCTAAGGTTATACCTCATGGGTTGTATACACCGTTGCCTGTACCTAGTGAGCCGTGGGTAGATGTATCAATGGACTTTAAATTGCGTTTCCCTAGGACTAGGCATGGTAGAGATTCCATCTTTGTAGTGGTTGATAGGTTCAGTAAGATGGCACACTTTATAGCATGTCATAAAACTGATGATGCCACTAACATTGCTGACTTATTCTTTAGAGAAGTGGTACGACTCCATGGAATTCCACGGAGTATAGTTTCAGATCGTGATGTTAAATTCCTTAGTCACTTTTGGAAAGTTTTATGGGCTAAGTTAGGAATAAAACTTTTGTATTCTACTACTTGTCATCCCCAAACTGATGGACAGACTGAAGTGGTTAATACGACTTTGACTCAGTTATTGCGTACTGTTATCTCTAAGAACTTGAAAACTTGGGAGGATTGTTTGCCTTTTGTTGAATTTGCATATAATCGTAGCATTCATTCTTCCACATCTTATTCACCATTTGAAATTGTTTATGGTTTTCAACCACTAACTCCATTAGATTTGTTACCATTGCCTGTTGATGAGCATGTAGGGTTAGATGGAAAAAAGAAAGCTGATTTGGTGAAACACATACATGAGAAAGCAAGAGAGCACATACAACGAAAGAATGAACAATATGCTTCTTATGCCAATAAGGGAAGAAAACGTGTGGTATTTCAACCTGGAGATTGGGTTTGGGTACACATGCGAAAGGAAAGATTTCCTGAACAGCGTAAATCCAAGCTACAACCGAGAGGGGATGGTCCATTTCAAGTCTTGGAACGGATTAATGACAATGCATACAAGCTGGATTTACAAGGTGAGCATAATGTGTCTGCGACATTTAATGTTTCTGAATTAACTCTTTTTTATGCAGGTACATATTCGAGGTCGAATCCTTTTCAAGAGGGAGAGAATGACATGAATCCAACAACTCAAGGAACATTAGATCATTTGCAATTTCCAACAGGTCCAATCACACGCCAAAGAGCTAAGAAGATCAGAGACGCAATGGCGGGACTAGCGCAGAATGCCAAGGTCGAGCGTGACAGACAACTCCGGGGCATATTGGCGTCACATGAGGGCTTGAATGGAGTGGGTCCAAAGCTATTTCACTTGACCCAAGTCATACCAGAGTAACGCACTAGCAATCTTGAAGCCGAGTATATTTTTAACGGATCAAGTCGATTCATACCCGACACTAAATATTCGGCCAAGACAAGACTTATTGGACTTTATGACACATCATTATGCCTTTATACATGGAAGCCACGAATTTGGAGGACTTTTGGTGCAAGGAAACAACTTTAGACAAATTTGGAAAAGTTTTCCACATTTGTTGACTTTTATGATTTTGTGTTAAGCCATTAGTTAGCAACTTAGGGTGTTTTGGTCATTTTGCACCCATTGGGGTTTCTTTCATTAGTTAGCAACTTAGGGTGTTTTGGTCATTTTGCACCCATTGGGGTTTCTTTCATTGTACTATTTAAACTCATTTCATCTTAATGAGAAAAAAACTCCAAATTTCGAATTTCATCTTCATTTTGAAGTCTTGGCTATTGCCTAAATTGCTTAAGGGAGGGATTCCCCTTATCTCATGCAATCGACTTACCTAAGGCATGGCAACCTTAGTGGCGTCTCCGTGCTAGCAGAACACTTCAAGGAATCATCTTAAGGGTTCTCAAAGACAAGTTATTTGTGGGTCTTCTTTGTGGCCTTGGAAGGGTTTTGTTCCTACAAAATCAAATTCGCGGTTCTGTCCGTTGCGAGGGGTTTACTTGGCCTAATCCTCCAAGTGAGTTCCGCGTCACATCCACTCAACAGTCTGCTACCAAACTCGAGACCTCTAATCTAACCTAGACATGGCCAGCACAGTAGTCCAAACCCACGAAGAGAAAGAGCATCGAAAGAAAAGATGATCAATATCCTCACCTGAACAACCACAAAGGACGCAACGCGAGCAAGTAGAGATACTGAAACTCATTAGCCGATCCTGGGTACAAAGGTCACCTGAGTAGTCATCCAAAGTAGAAAAGAATGGCGTGAAATAGCTTTACGAAACCAAACAACCCGATACCAATGCATCAAGGAGCCCCTCATCCTCATCGCATTCCAAGCACTAAACACTGAAAACCTCCTCCACTGTCATCCTCCCAACCAACTCATCATCCCTCATACTAGAAGGATCTGATTGAAGGGACCGAGCCAGCTCAACAAGGGCAGCTGACCTAGCTGGGGACCAACTCCAAGTAGAGTCAAAGATAATAGTAGCAACAATAGCCATCCTATCCAGGCTAGAGTCATAAATAACTCTTTTTTTTTTTGGATAAAGTAAGTATTATAACCAAAATAAAACTATACAAGAGCAAAGGGGCATACCCCAGGCAACTAGAGAGGACAGACTCTCATAGAAGAAAAGCCGAAAGGCTACAAGCAAAATAAGATCAACATAAGATGTCATCAGGCAAGTGCCAGGATAGGTGAAGCCATTTATTGTCATAAGATGGTTTCACCTTCCGTAATAAGCTAGCACGATTCCGAACATTAAAAACAATATCACTAAGAAGAACAGAAACAGGCCGAAGAGGAACATCATGAGTGCGGGCATTCCTCTCCCTCCAAATATGGTAGACTGACGCTGTAAAAGACAGCCGAACAAGAAGATGAAGTAAAGAGACGTCGGTAAACTGACACATCCACTCAACAATCTGAAGCCAATCTCGGCATCTCCAATCTAACCCACACATAGCCAGCACAGTCGACCAGACCCTCGAAGAGAAGAAGCACTGGAAGAAAAGATTATCAATGTCCTCACTTGAACAACCACAGAGAATACAACGTGAGCAAGCAGAGATACCGAACCTCATCAAACTAGCCTGAGTACAAAGGCCTCTCTGAATAGACATCCAAAGCAAAAAGGAATGGCGGGGAATGGCCTTCCGGAACTAAACAACTCGAGACCAATGCAACAAGGTTCCCCTTGTCCGCATGGCATTCCAGGCACTATCCACGGAAAATCTCCCTCTCCTATCATCCTCCCAAACCAGCTCATCCTCCCTCATACTAGAAGGATTCGGAAGATGGGACCGAGCCAAATCAACAAGGGCATCAGAACTAGATGAGGGCCACTGCCAAGAAGAATCAGAGATAATGGAAGCAACAGTAGCCATCCTATCCAAGCCAGAGTCATAATTCACTCTCTCACCCAACGTGTCTACAATCGGACCCATAGGATGCCAAAAATCAAACCACATTAAAGTCTTCTCACCATTCCCAATCCTCTCTCATCCGCCGCCGGGACCAAGAATGAAGCTCCAAAATCTTACGCCAACTCCAGAAGCAATCTGTAGGACAAGGGACCTCCCAAAAACTTCTCCCCCTCAACAAATAAGACTAAACCCAATTCGACCAAGAAGAAACCTGGCCAGAACAAAGAAACCAAATATGCTTAACATTAGCCGCTCTATTTCAAGTATCCAATCTCTTAATCCCCATCCCCCTCCTTTAGTGGTAAACAAACTCAACTCCAAGCCACTCTCGCCCCAAAAGATGTGAGCGCACTACCCTTCCAAAGGAAAGAACGGAGAATCGTCTCCACCTTCCTAATAACATACTTAGGAAGAATAAATAAAGAAGACCAATAAACTTGGATGGAGAACAAACAGACTTAATGAGCTGAAGCCGCCCCGCATAAGAGAGAAACTTACTACTCCAACTCTTAGCACGCATAACAATACTCTGTGTCTATTAATGGAGAGTTGCATGGTTTTTTCTCTGGGGGTCGTGGGTTGCGACAAGGTGATCCTATGTCTCATTATCTCTTTGTTTTGGCTATGGAAGTTCTGTCAGGTCTTCTTCGTAATATGGCTACTAATCCGGGTTTCAAGTTCCACTGGCGGTGTTCTAAGGACCGTCTTACTCATCTCTGCTTTTTGGATGACCTTATGATTTTTTGTAATGCAGATGTATCCTCGGTTTCCTTGATCAAGGATTGTCTCGGGCAGTTCATTGGTTTATCAGGTTTAATCCCAAATCCAGCTAAAAGTCAATTCTTCTCTTCTGGTATCTCTTCTACCCTTCAAAGCCATCTGGGTTGGGTTTCCAAGTAGGGATTCTTCCAGTGAGGTATTTGGGAGTCCCTTTAATCTCTACTAAACTTCGGGCCTCTGATTGTGCTTCTCTTGTGGATCGTATTGTTATGCGTGCTAAGAGTTGGAGTAGTAAGTTTCTCTCTTATGCGGGTCGGCTTCAGCTTATTAAGTCTGTTTTGTTCTCCATTCAAGTTTATTGGTCTTCCTTATTTATTCTTCCTAAGTCTGTTGTTAGGAAGGTGGAGACGATTCTGCGTTCTTTCCTTTGGAAGGGTAGTGCGCTCACCTCTTCTGGGGCGAGAGTGGCTTGGAGCAAAGTTTGTTTACCTCTAAAGGAGGGGGGCTGGGGATTAAGAGTTTGGATTCTTGGAATAGAGCGGCTATTGTTAAGCACATTTGGTTTCGTTGTTCTGGCCAGGTTTCCTCTTGGTCGAATTGGGTCCACTCTTATCTGTTGAGGGGGAGAAGTTTTTGGGAGGTCCCTTGTCCTACTGACTGCTCTTGGAGTTGGCGTAAGATCTTGGAGCTTCATTCTTGGTCCCGGCGGCGGATGAGAGTTAGGATTGGGAATGATGAGAAGACTTTATTGTGGTTTGATTTTTGGCATCCTCTGGGCCCGATTGTGGACACGTTGGGTGAGAGAGTGATTTATGACTCTGGCTTGGATAGGATGGCGACAGTTGCTTCCATTATCTCTGATTCTGCTTGGCATTGGCCCCCTTCTAGGTCTGCTGCCCTTGTTGATTTGGCTCAGTCCCATCTTCCGTCTCCTTCTAGTTTGAGGGAGGATGTGCTAGTTTGGGAGGATGATAGGAGTGGGAGATTTTCTGTGGATAGTGCCTGGAATGCCATGCGGACAAGGGGAACCTTGATGCATTAGTCTCGAGTTGTTTGGTTCCGGAAGGCTATTCCCTGCCATTCCTTTCTTCTTTGGATGTCTATTCAGGGAGGCCTTTGTACTCAGGATAGTTTGATGAGGTTTGGCATCTCTACTTGCTCGCGTTGTATCCTCTGTGGTTGTTCAAGTGAGGACATTGATCATCTTTTTTTCCGGTGTCTTTTCTCTTCGAGGGTCTGGTCGTCTGTTCTGTCTATGTGTGGGTTAGACTGGAGACGCCGGGATTGGCGTCAGACTGTTGAGTGGTTATGTCAGTTCACCGATCCTTCTTTATGTCACCTATTGGTTCGTCTGTCCTTTGCAGCGTCAGTCTACCATATTTGGAGGGAGAGGAATGCTCGCACTCATGATATGCCTCTTCGGCCTGTTTCTGCTCTTCTATATGATATTGTTTTTTATGTTCGGAATCGTGCTAGCTTTTTACGTAAGGTAAAACCATCGTATGAAAATAAATGGCTTCACCTTTCGTGGCACTTGCCCGATGACATCTTCTGTTGATCTTTACTTGTAGCCTTTTGGCTTTTCTTCTAGGAGGGCTTGTCCTCTCTAGTTGCCTAGGGTATGCCCCTTTTCTATTTGTATAGTTTTCTTTTGGTTATAATACTTACCTTATCCAAAAAAAGGAGGCATCCGCTTTACAAAAAATCATAAGGTCATCCGCAAAGTAAAGATGAGTGAGACAGTCCTTAGAACACCGCCCGTGGAACTTGAAACCCTGATTAAGAGCCATTTTATAAGTAAACCTGACAGAACTTCCATAGCCAAAACAAAGAGATAAGGAGACATAGGATCACCTTGTCGCAACCCGCGACCCCCAGAGAAAAAACCATGCAACTCTCCATTAATAGACACAGAAAACCTAGTAGAAGTCATACACTCCTGAATCCAACCCACCATCCTCTTTGGAATACCAACAGTCCGCAAAACCTCAACCAAAAAGTCCCAATGAATTGTGTCATAAGCTTTCATCAAGTCAATCTTAAGAGCACATCTCGGGGAACCTCCAGTCCGATGATAATTCCGAACCAATTCCTGACACAAAAGAATATTGTCGCTAATACGCCTACCCGCAACAAAAGCAGATTGATTATGACTGATTACAGATGGAAGGATAACCTTGATCCTATTCGCAATAAGCTTAGCAATACACTTGTAAATAGTGTTGCAACAAGAAATAGGCCGATAATCCTTAACCTGGAAAGGGTTGGGAATCTTAGGAATCGGAGCAATAGAAGTAGCATTAACCTGCCTCAAGAGACGGCCAGAGGAAAAGAAAGAGTGAATAGCACAATGGACATCATCCCCTACAACACTCTAAGACTTATTAAAGAAACCCGAATTAAACCCATCTGGGTCTGGAGCTTTATTGTCCTTCAGCGCGAACAAGACAGCCTTAATCTCCTCATCCGAAACCTCCCGGGTAAGAGACTCACTCTGCTCAGCAGTCACATGCCTAGTAATAGCATATCTAAGGGCAACCCTATCAATATCCTGCTGACAGTGCTGGGGACCCAAAAGGGTCTCAAAAAAAGAAACAATGTCATATATAACCAAAAGATCATCCTCCACACAGGTCTCATCCTCCTTAGTGATAGAAGTAATCTTGCTACGACCGTGAAAACTTTTCATAGCAGTAAAGAAGAATTTAGTATTCTGATCCCCAAGGTTTAGCCACTGAACACGAGATTTCTGTCTATTGAAGCCTTCCTCAGCCCGACTCATGTCACCATACCGTAACGAAAGACTAGCTTCTTCAGCTAACAGAGCAGAGTCACTGGGGCACTCCTGTAAAGCACACTGCACTCTATCCAACTCCCTCATAATCTCCAAAACCATAAACGGAATCTTAGAGAAATGCTCAACATTAAACTTCTTCAAGGCCAACTTAACACTCATCAGCTTACAACATAAATGGAACATCGGAGTACCATGAACATCAATATCCCAAGCCCTAGCCACAACATAGAGAAAATCGGGATGATCAACCCAAAAATCAAAGAATTTGAAGGGAATTTTCCTCTTAGGGAGCTCTGCAAGTTTAACCACCATAGGAGAATGATCTGAAATCCGAGGGGGAAGAAAGCGGGCAGAAGAACCCGGGAAGAGACACTCCCAAAAAGAATTAACGAGAACACGGACCAACTTACGCCAAATAGGAGACTAAATCTGCTTATTAAACCAAGTAAACTGACAACCAGAGAAATGAAGATCATCCAAACCAACCTGACCCAAACAGCAGCCCAAATCGTCTTTCCAAGCCGGCCAAGCCACAAATCCACCACAATACTCAATCGGAGAGTGAATAGCATTGAAGTCTCCCAAAACAAGCCACGGAGAATCATAAAAAACACTACCACTAGAAATTAGGTCGGCCCAAAGCTTCAGACGCTTCTCGTAGTCACACTCACCATAAACCACCGAAACCGCACAATTCCACATCCCAGAAATATGAGACACACTACAATAAATAACTTGAGCTGAAGAGTGAATAATGCTAACATCAATGTCACTAAGGTTCCAACACACCCAGATACGGCCAAACGGGAGAATATCAGAGTGGCAAAAAAACTTCCATGAATGATTAATCGCACGAGAGACATTCACAAAATTAACCTCCTTAACCTTGGTTTCAACTAAACCACACAAGGAGAGCTTCTCATCACAAATAAACCTCCTAACTTCAGCATGTTTTAATGGGTCATTGAGACCCCGAATGTTCCAACAACCAAATATCATTAAAACATAGAAGAGTAGAGCCAAACCCAAATAAATCAGCGCCGACGGCCCCCTCTCGGGGACTGCCATTTCTGACTCCTCTTACCACCATAACCCTTTCTAGATTTGTTACCATAAACCAATTTCTTGATCTCCAGAGAGTCAATGGCCTTATTAGCCAAACTGTTAACAATGGGAGTGGGCGAATCATAAGCTCCAGAAGGCGGACACTCAGCTAAAACAGACTTAGGAAGATCCTCGACAAGAAGTGAAGAAGCAAGGGAACACTCACCTACCTCTTTTCCCTCTACCCCCATAAAAACTGCCTCAGATGAAACCACAGACATAGGAGGAGTTACCAGAGCCGATTCCAACCTATTAGAAGAGCACTCACCCAATACAAGAATCTTGTCAGTGGAAACATCCTGAATCACATCACCGCTCGAGCTAACAGGAGTGGTCACAGTCGCTCCCTTGCCTTTCTTCTTCTTAGAGACCGGGATCCAGGTACCCTCATTTTCCTTAGTAGTGTCAGCCGTAACAACTTTATCCGTAGAAGGAATAGATGGCTTAGGAATCCAAGACTGATAAGGTTTACTAACCTCCTTACTAGGAGCCTCCGAATGGCCAAAAACTTCACAAGTGGTACATTTCACAGGAACCCATTCAAACTTAACCCTAATAGGTACCATAGTACCATTAGGATACTGGAAAACAATCTCCTCGGCAAGGGGGATCCGAGCATCAATCTCAACACAAACTCGAGCGAAACTGAGCCGTTTCCTGGAAAGGGTAATATGGTCAGTATTGAGAGGTCTCCCAATTGCACTGGCCACACAACTAATCCCTTTAGACGTCCATAAATCAAAAGGCAGGTGAAAGAGTCTAACCCAAACCGGAACCTTAAATAGGTCATCCTTGGTCAAAGATAATCCCGATTGCCAAAGTTTGAGAACCAACGGTCTATTAGCCATATGCCAAGGGGCTCCGTCCAACACCGCACTAGCTTCTTGAAGGCTATCAAATCTAAACAAAAAGAAGCCGTTATCGGAGGTTAGAACCTCTAGCAAACCAAGCCTCCCCCATAACTTGTGCGCAATAGAGTTGACAGTTTGAAAATGGAGTATTTTACCCACAAAGTAACCAACTAATGTACTCCGCCAATACACACTACCCTCTTCAATAACTTCAGCAGGAGGGCACACTATAACCTTACCATCAATAACATTTGGTTGAACATAATGTAGTGTGGTAGAAAAACATGCCGAGTCAAGAGGATCTACTCCTTTAGGTCCATTCGGAGCATTATCATAACTTTTAGGACAAGCAGAACCATTACCCCCCAATGCTACTCATTCACAGGGATCATAAATATATCCACAATCGGACCCAACAGATGCCAATTATCAAACCACAGCAACATCTTCTCACCATTTCCAATCCTAAACCTCATTCTCCGACGAGCCCAAGAATAAAGCTCCAAAATCTTTCGCCAACTCCAAGAACAATCTCCAGGACGCGACACCTCCCAAAAGCTCCGCCCTCGAAGCAAGTAAGATTGAACCCAATCGACCAAGAGCCTAGCGACAACATTTTATTGTGCCAGGAATTGGTGAGGAATTATCACTGAAGTGGTGGAACCCCGAGATGTGCTCTTAAGATTGATTTGATGAAAGCTTATGATACTGTTCGTTGGGATTTTATGGTTGAGGTTTTGCAGACTATTGGATTCCCTGAGGGGATGGTGGGATGGATTCGGGAGTGTATGACTTCTACTATATTCTCTATATCTATTAATGGGGAGCTGAATGTTTTTTTTCTCTGGGGGTCGTGGTTTGCGACAAGATGATCTTATCTCTCCTTATATTTTCATTTTGGCGATGGAAGTTCTCACGGCTTTAGACTACGTCTCTTGATCGGGGTTTCAAGTTTCACTGGCGTTGTTCTAAAGACTGCCTTACTCACCTTTGTTTTGCATATGACCTTATGATTTTTTATAAAGCAGATGCTTCATCAGTCTCTTTGATCAAGGATTGTCTTCTGCAGTTTATGGGTTTATCAGGCTTGGTCCCGAATCCAGCTAAGAGTCATCTTTTCTCCTCCGGTATCTCTCTTTCCCTTAAGGATCAGCTGCTTTATGTGTTGGGTTTCCAAGAAGGTATTCTTCATGTGCGCTATTTGGGAGTTCCCTTGATCTCTACGAAGCTTCGGGCTTCAGATTGTGCTACTCTTGTTGAGCGTATTGTCAGGCATGCCAAGAGTTGGAGTAGTAGGTTTCTTTCGTATGTAGGGTGGCTTCAGCTCATCAAGTCGGTTTTGTTCTCTATCCAAGTTTATTGGTCTTCTTTATGTATTCTTCCTAAGTCTGTTATTAGGAAGGTTGAGAGAATTCTCAGATCTTTCCTTTGGAATGGTAGTGAAGCTCAGGGGCGAAAGTGTCTTGGAGTACAATTTTTTTTACCTCTGAAAGAGAGGGGTTTGGGGATTAGGAGTTTGGAAACTTGGAATAGAGCGGCAATCGTTAAGCATTTATGGTTTCTCTGCTCTGACCAGATCTCCTCTTGACTCGCTAATATGCCGCCCCGCAATAAAAGCACATTGATTAGAGCTGACCACTGAAGGAAGGACAATATTAATCTGATTCATAATAAGCTTGGCAATACACTTGTAAATAGTGTTACAGTATGAAATAGGTCGGAAGTCCTTAACCTGGGAAGGGTTGGGGATCTTCGGGATCATAGCAATAGATGTGGCATTAACATACTTCAAGAGACGCCCTGAACAAAAGAAAGAATGAATAGTACAAAGAACAGCATCCCCCATAATACTCCAAGTCTTCTTAAAAAAGCCCGAATTAAACCCGTCTGGACCAGGAGCCTTATTGTCCTTCAAGGAAAACAAGACAAACTTAATCTCCTCATAAGAAACCTTCATGGCAAGAGTCTCCCTCTACTCAACAGACATATGCTTTGTAATAGCGGAATGAAGAATATCCCTATCAAAATCCTGCAGACAAGGTTGGGGCCCTAAAATAGTCTCATAATACTTACCTTATCCAAAAAAAAACATCATCCTCCAGACGAGTCCCATCCTCCTTGGAAATAGAAGTAATCTTACTACGACAATGATGATTCTTCATAGCATTGAAGAAGAATTTCGAATTCTGATCCCCAAGATTGAGCCATTGAACACAAGATTTGTGTCTATTGAAACCCTCCTCAGCCCGACACAGATCACCATACTGTAAAGAAAGTCTCGTCTCTTCTGCAAACAAAGCTGAATCACTAGGGTTGTCCTGCAAAGCACACTGCACCCTATCCAACTCCCTCATAGTCTCCAAGACCCTACCCGGTAGGTTAGAAAAATTCTCAACATTAAACTTCTTTAAAGCCACCTTAGCACTTTTTAACTTACTATACAAGCAGAACATCAGGGTACCACGAACATCAATACCCCAAGCTCTAGCCACAACAGAAAGGAAATCACGGTGATCAGCCCAAAAATCAAAGAATTTGAAAGAAATTCTCCTCTTTGGGAGCTCAGCAAGCTTAACAACCATATAAGAGTGGTCCGAAATCCGAGGGTGAAGAAACCTAGCAACCAAACCCGGGAATAAATTCGTGGAGGAATTAGCGATAACATGATCAAGCTTCCGCCAAATAGGAGAATGAACCTGCTTATTAAACCACGTGAAAACGACAACCAAAGAACTGAAGATCATCCAAGCCAGCCTGACCCAAGCAGCAACCCAAATCGTCTTTCCAAGATGGCCACGACAATGGACCACCACTATGCTCGAGAGATGTACGGATGGCGTTGAAATCCCCCATAACTAACCAAGGAGAATCATTAAAGTCACTTCCACAAGTAATCAAATCAGCCCAAAGCTCCCAACGCTTCTCATAATCGCACTCACCATAGACCACAGAGACCACACAACTCCAAAAAGCAGAAATATGAGACACGCAATAATGAATAGCTTGAGAAGAAGAACGAAGAATGCTCACATCAATATCACTAGGATTCCAGCAACAATTTTGCATAGCTAGGGCTGGCATTAAGAATGATAATCGTGGGGGCAGCACCAACATCCTTAGTACTGGTAGTTGTACCATCAGGTTTTGGTCTAGTTTTGCTCGGTTCCGCAGCCTCTTTACCCTTGGCACTAGGTTCGACCCTATGCTTATTAAAGCCTCCACTGAACTCGCCTCTAGGCTTGTCAAAGCCTTCATCCCGCTTCTCATTCAAAACCATTTCCCTTTCCATGTAGAAGTAGCCTGAGTACCAAATATGGATATGGACTTTTTCTTGAGCTGCCTCTCAACCTTGATAGCCATGTGAACTTCCATCTTTGTGTAATAGTCCTTAACACTCTTGGTCCCCTGATACAGATACTGTAGTTGAGGATGCTGAAGCTACTATGGCACGGTTTTTAGGGGGTTTAAATAAAGAGATTGCCAACATGGTGGAGTTGCATCATTTTTTTACCTTATAAAAAAAATGATGCAACTCCACCATGTTGGCAATCTCTCTATTTAAACCCCTAAAAATCGTGCCATAATAGCTTTTGCATCCTCAACTACAACATCTGTATTAGGGGACCAAGAGTGTTAAGGACTATTACACAAAGATGGAAGTTCACATGGCTATCCAGGTTGAGAGGCAGCTCAAGAAAAATTCCACATCCAGATTTGGTACTCAGGCTACTTCTACATGGAAAGGGAAATGGGTTCATCAGTTCTTCAAGTTCTGTCAGTTGGAGCTTACTTTGTGTACATGCAGTACTCAGATCAAAGTTAAGAGTTTTAATAGCCCAATAGGCTCTATGTTTAAACTCAACAGGTAAATGACAAGCCTTTCCAAATACAAGCCTATAAGAGACATCCCAAGTGGGGATTTGTAAGCAGTACGGTATGCCCAAAGTGCATCTGGAAGTCGTAAAGACCAATCCTTGCGGTCGGGATTTACTGTTTTCTCCAATATTTGTTTTATCTTCATATTTGCTAACTCGGCTTGCCCATTTGTTTGTGGGTGATAAGTAGTAGAAATCTTCTGCACCATACCATACTTGCGCATCAATGCCTCAAATGATCGATTACAAAAATGTGTTCCTTGATCACTAAGAATGACGCGTGGGGTGCCAATGCAGGACAATACATGTTCCTTTAAGAATTTAACCACAATAGTATTGTCATTTGCTCGGTACGCCACTGCCTCAACCTATTTAGACACATAATCGACTGCAAGAAGAATGTAAAGAGATCTAAAGGAAGGTGGAAAGGGTCCCATAAAATCAATACCCTAACAGTCAAATACTTCAATGACAAGAATAGGGTTAAGAGGCATCATATGACGACAAGACATAGCACCTAATTTTTTGACACCTTTCACAGGAACGGCAGAACCCATTGGTATCCTTAAATAAAGTGGGCCAATAGAAACCACACTGTAAGATTTTTGCAACAGTTTTCTTTACTGAGAAATGGGCTCCACATGCATGAGAATGACAAAAGGTAAGTATACTCAAAACTTCATCTTCAGGAATGCAACGTCGCATTATTTGGTCAGAGTAGTACTTGAATAGATATAGATCATCCCAATAAAAATTACGTACCTCGACCCGGAATTTACTCTTATCTTGTGCACTCCAGATGGATGGACACTCATCATAAACTAAATAGTTGACAATATGTGCATACCATGGCGCTCGTGTGACCGTAAAAAGATGTTCATCAGGGAAGTCGTCATGAATTGGTGGGCCTTCGGCAGAGTCATTAAACTCCAAGCGAGATAAGTGATCTGCCACCACATTTTCAACACCCTTTTTATCCTTGATTGTTAGATCGAATTCCTACAACAACAGAATCCACCTAATCAATATGGCCTTAGCATCCTTCTTCGAAAGAAGGTACTTAAGAGCTACATGATCAGTGAAAACAGTGATGGGAGAGCCAATGAGATATGCACAGAATTTGTCCAAAGTAAAGACTATAGCTAGCAGTTCTTTTTCAGTTGTGGAATAATTCATTTAAGCACTGCTGAGACTTCTGTTAGCATAGTATATGACAAAAGGTTTCCCTTCTCTTCTTTGTCCTAAATTGACCCAACTGCATAGTCACTAGCATCACACATAATCTCGAATGGTAAATTCTAATCATGTGGTTGCATGATTGGGGTAGAGGTGAGTTTCGTGACTAATGTCTTAAAGGCATCTTCACACTCCAGTGTCCATTCAAATGAAGAGTCTTTAACAAGAAAGTTACACAGTGGTCTAGAGATAGAAGAAAAATTATGTATAAACCTCTTATAGAAACCATCATGCCCAAGAAAAGATCACACATCTTTAACAGTTTTGGGTATCGGCAGCTTGGATATCAACTCGATCTTTGACTTGTCGACTTCAATGCCCTTGGATGAGACAATATGACCTAGAACGATTCCTGAAAAGACCATAAAGTGACACTTTTCCCAGTTCAAAACGAGGCCTTATTCCTGACATCGACTTAACACTGCTTTCAGGTTAAGCAAGTATGTATCAAAGGAATTTCCAAACACTGTTAAGTCATCGATAAACACCTCATACACTTCTCAATCATATCACTAAAAATGCTCAGCATGCATCTTTGAAAAGTGGCGGGGGCATTGCATAAACCAAATCGCATGCGGCGAAAAGCATAAGTACCGAACAGGCAGGTGAAGGTAGTTTTTTCTTGATCTTGTAATGAGATCTCAATTTGGTAGTATCCTGAATACCCATCTAGAAAACAGTAGAATAGGTGACCTGCTACCCGCTCAAGAATTTGGTCGATAAAAGGAAGCGGGAAGTGGTCTTTTCGGGTGACAGCATTTAACTTCCTGTAATCTATGCACATGCGCCAACCTGTGACTACCTTGGTGGGAACTAGTTCTCCTGCCTCATTTTGCAAAATAGTGACACCCGACTTTTTGGGGACAACCTGCGTAGGACTAACTGTAGGCACTGCATTTTTGCATTTAAGACCCGATGATGAGTCTCATTTGGAGGCACTACCTTTTAAATCGCGGGAGCCGCGGGAAACGGACGTCGGAAGGGAAAAAGTCAGAAATCAGTATTTTTGTTGGATTCGATGGAGTAGCTTCGGGTTCACTTGTTCAACCTCCGTTTTAAAACACACCCTTAGCCTAAACCCCATAAGACACACACCAAGCCCATCTCACCCAAGCCCAATCCAAAAAATAATTAAAACATTTAAAATACATGTCACAAATTAAATTAAATTAAATTAAAGCTAATTCAATTAAATTAAATTAAAATACAATTGAAATCAAATTAAATAACTAATTAAATTGAAATTAAATGAAATTAAATTAAATCTAAATTAATATCTAATTAAATAAAGTTCCTAATTAAAATAAATTCTAATTCCAAAATTAAATAGATCATTTCCAAGAAAATCCTAAACCTAGCTAACCACTATATAAAGAAACCCTAAAGCCTCTCGCCTCCGACCTTCTCCCTCACTAACTCGGCAGTAACCAAAAAAAAAACATAAACAAAAATGAAACCCTAATCTCCACAGCAAATCAACCTCTCGACCACTCTCTCTACCTCTCTTTTGCCTCTTCGCTCTCGGCCACAAACCAGAACAAAAGAGAATAAACCCAAAACGCAGCAATCTCTCTCTACCTTCTGATTCAACACACCAAACCAGCCACTTGCAACATGAAGTAACACCCTCTTTACCGATCAAAGCACCAGCCAACAGCAGCCATTAAGGCACTCAACACCCATCAACGTCCAACACACAGCTAACCTACTCGCAAAGCCACGCACTGCCCTTCACAGCCACAACAACCTTCATCTCCTTCACTGACGAGAGCAAACCAAATGGAACCCTAAAATCATCTCACGGCCGAACAACCAGTAGCGACAAACCCTCACTGCTAGGCCATCGAGAGCAGCAGCCACTCACAAGCCTCAGCCCACGCACTGCTGAGCCGTGACTTCCATAATCTAACCTCACTGCCTTCAAGCCACGACATTAGCACATTGTCCTTTCACCACCTAAACCCTTCACGTACATTGCCATACACCCATGCCATAAGCCTCTGCCTTCTTCATGTAACAAGCCCCCTCCTTCACGATAAAACCCCACAAATCTGCTCTTTTAGTTCACACCCATTCCTCCTTCACAACTCACAGCTCACAAACCATATCTCCACCAGTCATACCCCATGTTCACGTAGAGACTGCCCTAATAACAGCCTACCTTCCTTCACATCTCCTTCTCATCTCACTCAACTTCCAACTTCACCGACAGCAACCCTTTTTAACTCAGCCTTCAATGGACGCAAATAAACCAAACCACTCACTGCCTATTCATGCACCTTAACTGCCTTCAACCCATACGTACCCTTCAACTCAGACACCCCTCATCACTGCACTGAAAAACTGCTCTCTAACACGCCTAAAAATAGTAAGCCAAACAACCCACAGACAACCCCTTTACTGTCGAGAAAACCTTCCACAAACACAGCCCTCCATACAACCGAAACTGTCCCCTGAACTACACTGTCCAGTAAGCCTAAAACTGCACTGAAAAACTGTACTCACATTACCAAAATTCTGTCCCCAAAAACTGCCCAAAACAGTAACAAAAACTACCCCTGGAACCCTTCCAAAACTGCAGTCCAAACCAATCCAAATAATCGCCAAAACAGTCCCTAAGTGTACGACAACGAAATGGAGTAGTGACTAAGGGTTTTATTGAAAGAGAGATCATTAGCGAGGCTAAAATGAGTGAGAATGCTTGTGAGGCCATGAGCATTAAGGGAGTAAACACTTGTGAGACCGAGAGTTATGAATGTGTTGTTGTGAGTGACATTGTGAGTGGAAATGCTTGTGAGACCGTGAGCATTGAGGGAGTAAACACTTGTGAGGCAGTGTGCTTTGAGGTTGAAAAACATAGTGAACCTGAGCATTTGTGTGAGGTCTTTGCAAGTAAGGTTGAGATAGTGGCCATGGGTGATGAAAAAGCAACCCAAATGGGTTGCCTCAGTGGTAAAGGCTTTGGGCTTGAGTGGTTTGCTCCCTCTCAGGTTCAAGGTTCGAATCCCACTAGATGCATTTCCTTGGGGCCATGCCCCATGGTGTGAAAAGCCAGCGACTTATCCTGACCTATGTTGGGAAACTTCTGAGGGCACAGGGTACAGGTCCCGGGGATTAGTCGAGGTGGGCGTAAGCTAGCCCGGACACCCCGGTTATCCAAAAAAAAAAAGGGTGATGAAAAAGCCATGCAACCGAGTAAAAATGAAGTGGATGTGGTAGTGAAGTTTTTACCTAACACATTCTCTACTATTTATGTTTCTTCATTGCAGGTGCAAGTGGTCAAGTATGATTCATTTATACTCCAAGATCATCATTCAATTGATTTTATCATAACTATCTATGATCTGGGTTCGGATTCGAGGACGAATCCATATCAAAAGAGGGAGAATGATATGATCTAGGATACCCTCCAGAGGGTATCGACGACAGAGTTTAATTGGGCTTATTGTGGGTTAATTTGTATTCAATCTTCAAGTCCAAGACAGCTTTCAAACCTAAAGAATCAGATTGAAATAGATGAGAATGACGCAAGCCCAATATAGAAGCAGTTTTGACGAATCAAGCCGAATCAAGTCCGACACCAAAAATTCGGCCAAGACAAGACTTAATGGGCTTGAGACACATAATTTGGGCCTCGTTAAATGAAGGCCACGAAATTTAGGAGCTTTTGGTGCAAGGAGACAACTTTAGACATTTTGGGAGAAGTTTTCCACATTTGTTGACTTATTAGACACCTTTATTGGATTTTTGTGATTTTGTTATTTTTCCTTTATTGAATTTCTTGGAAAAGTTTTTGATTAAGTTTCTATTATTGTTGACTTTCTTGGAAAGTTGTCTAGGTTGTTAAATGACCATTAAGGGCATAGCTTTTAATTAGCCATAAGTTAGCAATTTATGGTGTTTTGGTCTTTTTCACTATTAGGGTTTCTTTTATTGTACTATATATTGTAACATTTCTTTCTTAATGGAATTAATCATCAAATTTCCAAATTCATCTCCATTGAGAGCTTGGCTTTGTCCAAAAATTACTTAAGGGAGGGATTCCCCTTATTTCATGCAATCGACTTATCTAAGGCGTGGCAACCTTAATGGCGTCTCCGTGCTAGCAGAACACCTCAAGGAATCATCTTAAGGGTTCTCAAAGATAAGTTCTCTGTGGGTCTTCTTTGTGGCCTTGGAAGGGTTTTGTTCCTACAAAATCAAATTCGCGGTTCTTGGGGTTCTGTCCGTTGCGAGGGGTTTGCTTGGCCTAATCCTCCAAGTGAGTTCCGTGTCAACCACTGACTGAAGTAGTGAAGAAAATTGTTGGCTTCAAATGGGAAGAAGAGCAGGAGCGTGCATTCCAGGATCTTAAAATGAAGTTGTGCAGTGCACCAGTCTAGTCCCAACTTTGAGAAGACATTTGAGATTGAGTGTGACGCATCTGGGATAGGCATTGGAGCAGTTCTTATGCAAGAAATGCGACCAATAGCCTACTTTAGTGAGAAGCTGAATGGAGCAGTTTTGAGGTACCCCACATATGACAATGAGTTGTATGCGCTAGTGAGAGCACTTGAGACTTGGCAGCATTATTTGTGGCCTCGAGAGTTTGTGATCCATACAGATCATGAATCATTGAAACATTTGAAGGGCCAAGGTAAGCTGAACAAACGACACACAAAATAGTTAGAGTTTGTTGAGACATTTCCATATGTTATCCGCTACAAACAAGGTAAGGAAAACATTGTCGCCGATGCACTATCGCGAAGGTATACTTTACTTACTTCATTGAGTGCAAGAATGCTTGGGTTTGAATTTATTAAAGAACTTTATGTTAGTGATACTGACTTTAGTACTATCTATACTGCATGTGAAAAGTCTGCTTTTAGTAAATTCTACCAACATGATGGGTCTCTGTTTAGGGAGAATAGATTATGCATTCCGGTTTGTAGCATGCGTGAGTTGTTAGTGAGGGAAGCGCATGTGGGAGGTTTAATGGGGCACTTTGGCATTGCCAAAACCTTAGGGGTATTGAGTGAACATTTTTATTGGCCTAAAATGCGGAGAGATATTGAGCGTTTGTGTGATAAGTGCTTAACTTGTAAACAGGCTAAATCTAAGGTTATGCCTCATGGGTTGTATACATCCTTGCCTATACCTAGTGAGCCATGGGTAGATGTATCGATGGACTTTATATTGGGTTTACCTAGGACTATGAAGGGTAGAGATTCCATCTTTGTAGTGGTTGATAGGTTCAGTAAGATGACACATTTTATAGCATGTCATAAAACTGATGATGCCACTAACATTGCTGACTTGTTCTTTAGAGAAGTAGTACAACTCCATGGGATTCCAAGGAGTATAGTTTCAGATCGTGATGTTAAATTCCTTAGCCACTTTTGGAAAGTTTTATGGGGTAAGTTGGGAACTAAACTTTTGTATTCTACTACTTGCCACCCCCAAACTGATGGCCAGACCGAGGTTGTTAATAGGACTTTGACTCAGTTATTGCGTACTACTATCAATAAGAACTTAAAAGCTTGGGAGGACTGTTTGCCTTTTGTTGAATTTGTATATAATCATAGTATTCATTCATCTACATCTTACTCACCATTTGAAATTGTTTATGATTTTCAGCCACTAACTCCATTAGATTGGTTACCATTGCCTGTTAATGAGCATGCGGAGTTAGATGGAAAAAGGAAAGCCGATTTGGTGAAGCATATACATGAGAAAGCCAGAGAGCAAATACAGCGAAAGAATGAGCAATATATTTCTCATGCTAATAAGGGAAGAAAGCGTGTGGTATTTCAGCCTGGAGATTGGGTTTGAGTACACATGCGCAAAGAGAGATTTCATTAACAACGTAAATCTAAGCTACAACCGAGAGGGGATGGTCCATTTCAAGTCTTGGAACAGATTAATGATAATGCATACAAGCTTGACGGTTTTAGGGCCGCACCAGCTTTAAGTTTTTGTGTTTACAAATTTCATTTATTTTTTTTGGATAAAGTAAGTATATTAACCAAAGAAAACTATACATGCGCAAAGGGCATACCCCAGACAACTAGAGAGGAAAAGCCCTCCTAGAAGAAAAGCCGAAAGGCTACAAGCAAAAAAGATCAACAGAAAATGTCATCGGGCAAGTGCCAAGATAGGTGAAACCATTTATTTTCATAAGATGGATTCACCTTCCGTAAAAAGCCAGCACGATTCCGAACATCAAAAACAATATCACTAAGCAGGACAGAAACAGGCCGAAGAGGCGCATCATGAGTGCGGGCATTCCTCTCCCTCCATAAATGGTAAACTGACGCGGCAAAAGACAGCCGAACAAGAAGATGATGTAAATAGGCGTCGGAAAACTGACACATCCACTCAACAGTCTGAGGCCAATCTCGGCAACTCCAATCTAACCCACACATAGCCAGCACAGCCGACCAGACCTTAGAAGAGAAAGAGCACTGGAAGAAAAGATTATCAATATCCTCACTTGAACAACCACAGAGAACACATCGCGAGCAAGTAGAGATACCGAACCTCATCAAACTATCCTGAGTACAAAGGCCTCCCTGAATAGACATCCAAAGCAAAAAGGAATGGCGGGGAATGGCCTTACGAAACCAAACAACTCGAGACCAATGCACCAAGGTTTCCCTTGCCCGCATAGCATTCCAGGCACTATCCGCTGAAAATCTCCCTCTACTATCATCCTCCCAAACCAACTCATCCTCCCTCATACTAGAAGGATTCAGAATATGGGTCCGAGCCAAATCAACAAGGGCGGCAGACCTAGAAGGGGGCCATCGCCAAGAAGAATCAGAAATAATGGAAGCAACTGTAGCCATCCTATCCAAGCCAGAGTCATAAATCACTCGCTCACCCAACGAATCCACAATCGGACCCATAGGATGCCAAAAATCAAACCACAATAAAGTCTTCACACCATTCCCAATCCTAACTCTCATCCGCCGCCGAGACCAAGAACGAAGATCCAAAATCTTACGCCAACTCCAAGAACAATATGTAGGACAAGGCACCTCCCAAAAACTTCTCCCCCTCAACAAATAAGACTGAACCCAATTCGACCAAGAAGAAATCTTGCCAGAACAAAGAAACCAAATGTGCTTAACAATAGCCGCTCTATTCCAAGTTTCCAATCTCTTAATCCCCAACCCCCCTCCTTTAGAGTTAAACAAACTCTACTCTAAGCCACTCTCGCTCCAGAAGAAGAGAGCTCACTACCCTTCCAAAGGAAAGAACGGAGAATCGTCTCCACCTTCCTAATAACAGACTTAGGATGAATAAATAAAGAAGACCAATAAACTTGAATGGAGAACAAAACAGAGTTAATGAGCTGAAGCCGCCCCGCATAAGAGAGAAACTTACTACTCCAACTCTTAGCACGCATAACAATACGGTCCACAAGAGAAGCACAATCTGAGGCCCGGAGTTTAGTAGAAATAAAAGGGACTCCCAGGTACCTCACAGGAAGAATCCCTTCTTGGAAGCCCAGAACATGACGCAGCTGGCCCTGAAGAGAAGAAGAGATACCAGAGGAGAAGAAATGACCCAAAAAGAAAAAGAAAGAAAGTTATCTAAGTTTGGCAAACTTAGTGGCGTCTCCATTGCTAGCAAAACACTACACGGAATCATCTTAAAGGTTCTCAATGGCAAGTTCTTTGTGGCCTTGGAAGGGTTTTGTTCCTACAAAATCAAATTCGCGGTTCTTGGGATTCTGTCCGTTGCTTGGGGTTTGCTTGGATTTCGAATCCAAGTGTGTTTCTTGTCATTTGGTATCTAGAGCTCAGGGTTCCAAGGTCTGATTTTCCTATCTTTACTTTTTGTTTGATTCTATTTTTATTTTCGTTCTTTGTTATTTTTGTTTCAGTTCTTGTTGGATCTTGTTTCTGTTTTCGTTTTGTTTATTTCTGGATCTGGTTTTGTTGTGTTCTACATATCAGTTCAAAGTCCTATTAACCACCTCGATTTGTCCATCAATTTAGGGGTGACAAGTAGTAGAATACAAAAGTTTAGTTCCCAACTTACCCCATAAAACTTTCCAAAAATGACTAAGGAATTTAACATCACGATCTGAAACTATACTCCGTGTAATTCCATGGAGTCGTACTACTTTTCTAAAGAACAAGTCAGCAATGTTAGTGGCATCATCAGTCTTATGACATACTATAAAGTGTGACATCTTATTGAACCTATCAACCACTACAAAAATGGAATCTCTAACCCACCTAGTCCTAGATAAATCCAATATAAAGTCCATTGATACATCTACCCATGGCTCGCTAGGTACAGGCAATGGTGTATACAAACCATGAGGCATAACCTTAGATTTAGCCTTTTTACAAGTTAAGCATTTATCACACAAACGCTCAATATCTCTCCTTATTTTAGGCCAATAGAAATGTTCACTCAAAACTCCTAAGGTCTTAGCAATGCCAAAGTGCCCCATTAAACCTCCCCCATGCGCTTCCCTAACTAATAATTCACGCATACTACAAACAGGAATGCATAATCTATTTTCCTTAAACATAAATCCATCATGTTGGTAGAATTTACTAAAGGTAGACTTTTCACATGCAGCATAGATAGTACTGAAGTCAGTATCATTTTCATAAAGTTCTTTAATAAATTAAAACCCAAGCATCCTTGCATTCAATGAAGTAAGTAAAGCATACATTCGCGATAGTGCATCGACGATAATGTTTTCCTTACCTTGTTTGTAGCAAATTACGTATGGAAATGTCTCAACAAACTTTAACCATCGTGCGTGCCATTTGTTTAGCTTACCTTGACCTTTCAAATGCTTCAATGACTCATGATCTGTATGGATCACAAACTCTCGAGGCCATAGATAATGCTGCCAAGTCTCAAGGGCTCTCACTAGCGCATACAACTCATTGTCGTATGTGGGGTATCTCAAAACTGCTCCGGTAAGCTTCTCACTAAAGTAGGCAATTGGCCATTTTTCTTGCATAAGAACCGCTCCAATGCCTAATCCGGATGCGTCTCACTCAATCTCAAATGTCTTCTCAAAGTTGGGTAGCGCCAAAACTGGTGCACTACACAACTTCGTTTTAAGATCCTGGAATGCACGCTCATGCTCTCCTTCCCATTTGAAGCCAACAGTTTTCTTCACAACTTCAGTCAGTGGTGCTGTAATACTGCTGAAGTCTCTAACAAATCTACGGTAGAAGCTTGCTAATCAATGGAAGCTTCTGACTTCGGTCACAGTTGTCGATGTAGGCCAATCATGAATTGCCTTTACCTTTTCCACATCAACTTCGATGTCATCTGCACTTATAACAAAACCAAGGAAAACCATTATATCCATACAAATAGTGCACTTATCAATGTTAGCATACAGTTTCTCCTACCTTAACACATCAAGAACATGCTTCAAATGCATAACATGCTCATCTATTGACAAGGAACCCACTTGGATTCGAAATCCAAGCAAACCCCAAGCAACGGACGGAACCCCAAGAACCGCGAAATGATTTTGTAGAAACAAAACCCTTCCAAGGCCACAAAGAAGACCCACAAAGAACTTGCCCTTGAGAACCTTTAAGATGAATCCTTGTAGTGTTTTGCTAGCAATGGAGACGCCACTAAGTGTGCCAAACTTAGATAAGTCGATTCAAACTTGAAAAGGGGAATCCCTCCCTTACATAATTCGGCCATAGCCAAAGCTTTAAGCTTTTGAGTTTACAAAATTCGTTGGTTCCCTCAAATGAAGAAGAAAGTAAGCTTAAATATTGTTACAAAAAGAAACCCTAAAGGCATAAAGACAATAATGCCCCTAAAAACGAAATTACACAAATATCAAGTCTTTAAGTCTTTAAATGCCTAGAAAGCTTTATTCTAAACTGATTTGGGCCAAGTGAAATGGCTTTGGGCCCTTTCCATCGAAGCCCACATGCGCCTCTATTTGTTTGTTGCAGCAGCGCGGCCATAAAACTCTGAACTAATCCCGCCATTGCTTCTCTGAGTCTTTTGGTCCTCTGCCTCGTAATTGGCCCTTCTGGTACTTGTAATGCGTCATTTGGTTTATTGTCTGCCTGGATCATGTCATCCCCTCCCTCTTGAAAAGGATTCGACCTCGAATCTGTACCTGCATCAAAAGGAGTTAAGTCAGAAACATTAATGTAGCAGACACATTATACTTACCTTGTAAATCCAGCTTGTATGCATTGTCATTAATCCGTTCCAAAACTTGAAATGGACCATCCCCTCTCGGTTGTAGCTTAGATTTACGTTGTTCAGGAAATCTCTCCTTGCGCATGTGTACCCAAACCCAATCTCCAGGCTGAAATACCACACACGCTTTCTTCCCTTATTAGCATGAGAAGCATATTGCTCATTCTTTCGTTGTATTTGCTCTCTTGCTTTCTCATGTATGTGCTTCACCAAATCGGCCTTCCTTTTTCCATCTAGCCCCGCGTGCTCATCAACAGGCAAAGGTAACAAATCCAATGGAGTTAGTGGCTGAAAACCATAAACAATTTCAAAAGGTGAAAATGAAGTAGAAGAATGAATGCTACGATTATATGCAAACTCAATAAATGGCAAACAATCTTCCCAACTCTTCAAATTCTTGCCAACTATAGTGCGCAATAATTGAGATAAAGTCCTATTAACTACCTCTGTTTGTCCGTCAGTCTGTGGATGACATGTGGTAGAATACAATAGTTTGGTGCCTAGTTTAGCCCACAACACCTTCCAAAAATGGCTAAGGAACTTAACATCTCTATCAGATACAATACTCCTAGGTATACCATGGAGTCGCACTATGTCTCTGAAAAATAAATCTGCAATGTTTGTAGCATCATCGGTTTTATGACATGCAATGAAATGAACCATTTTACTAAACCTATCAACTACAACAAAGATTGAATCTCTACCCTACTCTTTGTCCTAGGCAAACCTAACACAAATCCATCGATATATCAACCCAGGGTTCACTAGGTACAGGCAAAGGAGTATACAAACCATGTGGCATTAATTTAGATTTAGCATGCTTACATGTTAGACACTTATCACAAATCGCTCAACATCACGTTTCATTTTAGGCCAATAAAAGTGCTCATGTAAAATAGCTAAAGTCTTAGTAATCCCAAAATGCCCCATCAAACCTCCCCCATGCGCTTCTTTCACAAGCAACTCACGCATACTACAAGCAGGGACACACAACCTGTTCTCTTTAAATAAGAATCCGTCATGAATGTAAAACTTTCCAAAAGATGACTTTGCACAAGTTAATAAATCTCACCAAAATCAGAATCACACTCATATAATTCCTTAATCAAATCAAATCCCAACATCCGTGCATGCATTGAAGTAAGTAAAACATACCTGCGAGATAATGCATCGGCCACTATGTTTTCTTTACCTTGCTTGTAGCGTATAACATATGGAAATGACTCAACGAATTCCATCCATTTTGCGTGTCGCTTATTCAGCTTACCTTGACCCTTCAAGTGTTTTAATGATTCATGGTCGGTGTGGATCACGAACTCTTTAGGCCACAAGTAGTGCTGCCATGTCTCAAGTGCTCTCACAAGCGCATATAACTCTTTGTCATACGTGGGGTGCCTCAAAGCTGCTCCATTCAGATTCTCACTAAAATAGGCTATTGGCCGCTTTTCTTGCATGAGAACTGCTCCAATACCTAACCCTGATGCGTCGCACTCAATCTCAAATGTCTTCTCGAAGTTGGGTAGTGCTAAAATGAGTGCACTGCATAACTTCGCTTTAAGGTCCTGGAATGCTCGCTCTTGCGCCTCGCCCCATTGAAAACCAACTGTCTTCTTTACTACCTCAGTCAATGGCGCGGCAATGCTACTGAAGTCCTTGACAAATCTCCTATAGAAGCTCGCTAACCCATGAAAGCTTCGGACTTCTGTCACTGTAGTTGGTGTAGGCCATTCCTGATTGCCTTTACCTTTACTCTCCACATCTACCTCGATGCCATCTGCACTCACAACAAAGCCAAGAAAAACAATTCTATCCATGCAAAATGTGCATTTGTCAGAGTTAGCATACAATTGTTCTTTTCGTAAAACATCAAGTACATGCTCCAAATGCATTACATGCTCATCTACTGTTTTACTATAAACTAAGATGTCATCAAAGTAAACCACAACAAACTTACCTAAAAATGCACGCATAACATGATTCATCAATCTCATAAATGTGCTAGGTGCGTTTGAAATTTTGGAACCAAGCAATTCATCCAACATGTCATCTAGCCTAGGAATGGGGTGACAATACTTTACCGTAATATTGTTGATAGCTCGGCAGTCAACGCACATACGCCACGTCCCATCTTTCTTAGGAACTAGAAGCACTGGTACTGCACAAGGACTCATGCTTTCCTTACATACCCCTTGTCCATCAACTCCCGTACTTGCCTTTGTAGCTCATTTGTCTCCTCGGGATTGCTCCTATAAGCCGGTCTGTTAGGAATGACTGCTCCAGGTATGAAGTCAATCTGGTGTTCAATACCTCTGATGGGTGGAAGCCCACTAGGTATGTCCTCTGTCAGTACGTCACTGTAATCCTGCAAAAGAGATGAAATAGACACAGGAAGCAAATGGTCAGAGTTAGTAAAATAAATATGAGGCTCCTTATAGACTAACAATAACATGAGCTTGCTAGCCTTGAACGCTTCCTTGCTTCACCCTCACCCATGTAGAAACTCTTTTTAACTCTCTCTTTTGTTTCCCCCTTACGTTCACTCACACTCCCCTTGGAAACTCCCACGGCCTTGGCTTATTTTTCTCACCAGATACACCACTCTCACTAGTCTCACCCAAGGTGGTGTTTCCCTTCGCTCTCTCTTTGTCATGCTCAAGTTGCAACTTAACCTGATCTTCATGGACTTGTGCAGGTGTAAGTGGGTATAATGTAATGGGTTTTCCCTTATGCTGGAAAGAGTACTTGTTCTTGAACCCATCATGAATAACCTTCTTATCAAACTGCCACGGCCTGCCCAAAAGAATATGTCCTGCATGCATCGGATCACATCACATAGGACATCATCTGTGTATGGCCCAATGGTAAAGCTCAACAGTACCTGCTTTGTCACACTTATCTCCCCACAATCATTTAACCACTGCAACTGTAAGGCTTCGGGTGTCTCAAGCAACTCAACCCCAATCGCTCAATCAAAGCTGTGCTAGCAACATTAGTACAACTGCCCCCATCTATGATCATACTACACCCCTTGCCATTCACACGGCACCTAGTATGGAATATGTTCTCCCTCTGCTGCACACTCTCATCCTCTACAACAAGTGCACTCAAAGCACGCTTGACAACTAAGGATAAGTTATCCAGCGGGTATGCAGCTCCCTCATGGTCACTAGCATCCTCAAACTCTGGCATCTCCTCCTCAACCTCACTATCGGTAGAGTACCACCTCTCCACTATTTTATCAATCACTAAGGTACGCCTATTGGGACATTGTGAAGCATAGTGTCCCATGCCCAAACACTTGAAACACTTGACATCTTTAGTTCTAGCAGCTGCACCCTCAGGTTTTGGTCTAGTTTTGCTCGGTTTCACAGCCTTTTACCCTTGGCACTAGGTTCGGCCCTAGGCTTATTAAAGCCTCCACTGAATTCGCCTCTAGGCTTGTCAAAGCCTCCATCTCACTTCTCATTCGGAACCCATTTCCCTTTCCATGCAGAAGTAGCCTGAGTACCAAATTGGATGTTGACTTTTTCTTGAGTTGCCTTTCTATCTTGATAGCCCTGTGAAGCATATCCTCCAAATCAACATAATGATGCAACTCCACCATGTTGCAATCTCTCTATTCAAGCCCCCTAGAAACCGTGCCATAGTAGCTTCTGCATCCTCAACTACATTTGCCCTGATCATGGTAACTTCCATCTCTGTGTAATAGTCCTCAACACTTTTGGTCCCCTGATACAGATGTTGTAGTTTTTGATACAACTCCCTATAGTAATGGCTGGGTATAAATCTCTTTCTCATGAGACCCCTAAGTTCTGCCCATGTCTGAATCGGTCTCTCATAGTTTCTCCTCCGAGTAGAGACAAGCTGATCCCACCAAATCATAGCATAATCGGTAAACTCAATTGCTGCCAGACTGATCTTCTTCTCGTCTGAGTAGTGATGACAGTTGAAATCAATTCATTTTCTTTTCCCATTCCAAATAAGCGTCAGGATCATTCTTGCCTTGGAAAGTTGGTATCTTGATCTTGATGCTACTAGATCACCATCTACATCTCCTCGCCTACCATATCCTCTCGATCATAATCCCCTCTTTTGGCATCAAATGCACCTCTATCATCAAACCGTCTATCCCTCCTATCATCTCCTCCTATCAAACCTCCTATTAGGCCTCATATCATGCCCATGCTGAAATCTCTCCTCCACATCATCAAAACCATCAGAATTATCAAACTCATTTTCAGCTTCCTCTTCATCTGGTGGTACATAATGTGGTGGTACACGGCGAGGTGGCACATTGTGAGGTGGTGGCACATTCTGAGGTGGTGGTACTCTGGGACCGCTACCAGTTTGAATACTCTCTACACTCTTGGACAATCTCTCCAAAGCAGTATTCATATTCTCCATCATATCTGTAAATTTCCTATCCAATGCCTCAAGCTTTCATCAGTAGTTAGACCTGCATCATCTCAAACCTAAACAAACAGATTAGAAATAACAGGAAAGTAAAGCAAATATCTAAATCCTCACAATCTCACGTGTTTACACTCGAATGATATCACTCCACTCGTGTTTGCACTCTATTGGCTTTTACCCGATACTGTGCTCACAATCACTGCCTTTTTTACCACTCTTGAGTTCGTCCTCAATTCAAATGTGAATCACACTCAATCCAAGAATACAAACCAAATGTAGTCCTCAAGCCAGCATGAAACACAAAGGACCCAACAATATATATATATAAGGGCAGGCGGAAAACAAAACGCGAATAGGAATAGTAATGACGGATACTCAATCAATCAATAATACATAAGCTAGAGTAATTAGAAATAAGGAGTAACAAATTAGCACAATGGAAAAAAAAAATAGCATGCAATATTCACGGTCGTATGCAATTCGGTAAAATTTGGCACCGCTATAGAAATTTTGATGGAATACCCTCCACGGGCACCTAAATGATAATATGGAACAAACTAGATTCAACCAAAAAAAATCACTTTTTTACTTTTTTTTTTTTTTCTGCTCAAGTGATCACTATCACTCAAGTCCTTTTTTCTTTCTTTTTTTTTTTTCTTTTTTTTTTGAAAACGTCAGATGCTAAATGTGGTTCTGATTTCAGAGGCTGATTTAGGTTCTGATTTCAGAGGCTGGTTTTTCAAAGCCTGATTTCAGAGTCTGATGATGGTCTGAATTCAGAGGCTGTTGGTCAGTGTCTGATTTCAGAGTCGAATAAGGGTCTGATTTCAGGGTCTGAATTCAGAGGCTAATTTTCAGAGGTTACTGGTTAGGGTCTAATTTCAGAGGCTATTGGTCTAGGTATGATTTCAGAGGTTACTAGTCTGGGTCTGATTTCAGAGGCTACTGGTCTGGGTCTGATTTCAGAGGCTAAGTTTCAGGGTCTGATCTCAGAGGCTGATTCAATAGTTAAGTTTCAGGGTCTGAACTCAGAGTCTGATTTCAGAGGCAGATTTCAAAGGTTACGTTTTAGGTCTGATTTCATACTTCACTTAGTTTTCAGGGTCTGATTTCACACTACACTAGGGTTTTAGAAACCAAACACACAGCCGCCAAGAACATGCTTATTTCTTAAACATATGCTAAAGAACAGAATGACTATGACGAACTGATAGGAGAACAGAACAGAAGCCCAGAACTGGAAAAAGTGATGAAGATGAACTGATATGCAACTGGAATGAACTGATATGCAGAACACACCAAAAACAGATCCAGAAAATAAAAAAACAAAAAACAGAATCAAGATCCAACAAGGACTGAACGAAACAAAATAACAAAGAACAAACACACCAACAACAGATCCAGAAATAAACAAAACAAAAAAAGAAAAACAAGATCCAACAAGAACTGAAACGAAAATAACAAAGAACAAGAGAAAAACAGAATCAACAAAAGGAAGATAGAAAAATCAGACCTTGGAACCCTGAGCTCTAGATACCAAATGACAAGAACCCACTTGGATTCGAAATCCAAGCAAACCCCAAGCATCGGACAGAACCCAAGAACACGCGCGAATATGATTTTGTAGAAACAAAACCCTTCCAAGGCCACAAAGAAGACCCACAAAGAACTTGCCCTTGAGAACCTTTAAGATGAATCCTTGTAGTGTTTTGCTAGCAATGGAGACGCCACTAAGTTTGCCAAAACTTAGATAAGTCGATTCAAACTTGAAAAGGGGAATCCCTCCCTTACAATAATTCGGCCATAGCCAAAGCTTTAAGCTTTTGAGTTTACAAATTCGTGGCTTCCTCAAATGAAGAAGAAAGTAAGCTTAAATATTGTTACAAAAAGAAACCCTAAAGGCATAAAGACAATAATGCCCCTAAAAACGAAAAATTACACAAATATCAAGTCTTTAAATGCCTAGAAAGCTTTATTCTAAACTGATTTGGGCCAAGTGAAATGGCTTTGGGCCCTTTCCATCGAAGCCCACATGCGCCTCTATTTGTTTGTTGCAGCCGGCCATAAAACTCTGAACTAATCCCGCCATTGCTTCTCTGAGTCTTTTGGTCCTCTGCCTCGTAATTGGCCCTTCTGGTACTTGTAATGCGTCATTTGGTTTGTGTCTGCCTGGATCATGTCATTTATACATAATTTTTCTTCTATCTGTAGACCACTGTGTAACCTTCTTGTTAAAGACTCTTCATTTGAATGGACACTGGAGTGTGAATATGCCTTCAACTTCAAGACATTAGTCACGAAACTCACCTCTGCCCCAATCATGAAACCATATGATTAGAATTTACCATTCGAGATTATGTGTGATGCCAGTGACTATGCATTTGGGGCAGTTTTAGGACAAAGAAGAGAAGGGAAACCTTTTGTCGTATACTATGCTAGCAGAAGTCTGAGCAGTGCTTAAATGAATTATTCCAACCCTGAAAAAGAACTGCTAGCTATAGTCTTTACTTTGGACAAATTCCGTGCATATCTCATTAGCTCTCCCATCACTGTTTTCACTGATCATGCAGCTCTTAAGTACCTTCTTTCGAAGAATGATGCTAAGGCCAGATTGATTAGGTGGATCCTGTTGTTGTAGGAATTCGATCTAACAATCAAGGATAAAAATGGTGTTGAAAATGTGGTGGCAGATCACTTATCTCGCTTGGAGTTTAACGACTCTGCCGAAGGCCCACCAATTCGTGATGACTTCCCTGATGAACATCTTTTTGCGGTCACACGAGCACCATGGTATGCACATATTGTAAACTATTTAGTTTCCGATGAGTGTCCATCCATCTGGAGTGCACAAGATAAGCGTAAATTTCGGGTCGAGGTACGTAATTTTTATTGGGATGATCCATATCTATTCAAGTACTGCCCTGACCAAATAATGCGACGTTGCATTCCTGAAGATGAAGTTTTGAGTATACTTACCTTTTGTCATTCTCATGCACATGGAGCCCATTTCTCAGTAAAGATCACCATAAACCACCGAAACTACACAAGTCCACAACCCAAAAATATGAGACACACTACAATGAATAACTTGAGATGAAGAACGAACAATGCTAACATCAATGTCACTAGGGTTCCAACACACCCAAATACGGCTAAACAGAAGAATATCAGAGTGGCAAAAAAACTTCCATGAAGGATTAATCGCACGAGATACATTCACAAAATTAACCTCCTTTACATTGGTTTCAACTAAACCACCCAAAGAAAGCTTCTCATCACGAAGAAACCTCCTAACTTCAGCTTGTTTAATTGGGTCATTGAAACCCCGAATGTTCCAACAACCAAAAATCATTAAAACAGAGAAGAGTAGAGCCAAACCCAAACAAATCAGTGCCGTCGACCCCCTCTCGGGGACTGCCGTTTCAGACTCCTCTTTCCACCAGAACCCTTTCTAGATTTGTTACCATAAACCAATTTCCTGATCTCCTGAGAATTAATGACCTTATTAGCCAAACTGTTATCATTGGGCGTGGGCGAATCATAAGTTCCAGAAGGTGGAGACTCGGCTAAAACAGACTTAGGAAGATCCTCGATAAGAAATGAAGAAGCACGGGAACATTCACATTCCTCCTTACCCTCTACCTCCGTAATAACTGCCTCAGACGAAACCACAGACATAGGAGCAGTTACCAGAGTCGATTCCAACCTATTGGAAGAGCACTCACCCAAAATAAGAACCCTGTTAGAGGGAACATCCTGAATCACATCACCGCTCAAGCTAACAGGAGTGGTCACAGTCGCTCCCTTGCCTTTCTTCTTCTTAGAGACCGGAATCCAGGCACCCTCCTTTACCTCAGTAGTGTCAGCCATAACAACTTTATCCATTGAAGGAATAGATGGCTTGGGAATCCAGGACTGAGAGGGTTTGCTAACCTCCTTACTAGGAGCCTTTTTAGGGCAGGAATTCACCGAATGGCCAAAAACCTCACAAGTGCCCAGAAAGTATTTGTGGAGACCTAGAGCAAAACCAATCAAAAGTTTGAGTCACTAATGACCCAAATGGCTGAGGAGAATAAGAAAATTAAGAGCCAAGTCTCCAAATTGACTAATGCCCTAAGTGTGAAAGAACCAGGAAGATTCCCATCTCAAGCTCAACCTAACCCACAAGAGAAACACATGGCATAGGCTAATCGTGGGGGAGCCAATGTAAAAAGAGTTAATGGCATAATCACTAGGAGTGAGGGATGCAGGACATTGCAGGTGCCACTAAGGATAATAGTGCATATACCCCTAAGGAAGATCAAATGACACATATCCCAGTTAGAGTATCATTTCCTTAAGCCCTTAGGCCCACTATCAGAGCTGCAGACCCAAACGGTGAGTTCCTGGAGCATCTTAAGTAAGTAAAGATTAACCTTCCATTGTTACATGTGATAAAATAAGTTCCCACTTATGCGAAGGTTTTGAAGGATCTATGTACCATGAAGAGGAGGCATCACATTAAGAAAATTGCATTCCTGACAGAATAAGCAAGTGCAGTGATTGAACCAAAATATAAAGATTCGGGCTGCCCCACCATTGCATGCCACATTGGTAAATATGAGTTTGGTCTGACATTACTAGACTTAGGCGCGGGTGTTAATCTCATGCCTTATTCCATATATATGCAGTTGGGTCATGGAGAGATTAAGCCTACATCGGTAGTCTTGTAGCTAGCTGATCGCTCTGTCAGAACTCCACGGGGGGTAGTTGAGGACGTCTTACTCCAAATCGACAAATTCTACTATCTTGTTGATTTTCTGATCCTAGATACCCAGTCTGTAGTTAAAATCGAATCCAAAATTCCTCTTATCTTGGGTACACCTTTCCTCGCCACATCCAATGCTCTTATCAACTATAGAAATGGTCTCATGAAATTGTCATTCGGAAACATGACGTTGGAAGTGAACATTTTTCACATCGGGAAACAGCCATAAGATGATGATGAATGCCATCAGACATACCTGATAGACACAATTGTGCCTACAATGGCCCCCATTCCACATGATTCTGACCCTCATGATCATCTTCTTCCCATTCAAAATAAACTCTTGAATCTGATCTTCAATTCACAGATCCGTTTGAGGCTCAGAGAGGCTCTTAAGAAAGGGAGAAACCAAAGCCTTCTGCGGTCGAAACACCAAAATTTGAACTAAAGCCATTACCAGAAGAGCTTCAGCATGCGTTTCTTGGACCGGGAGATACCTTTCCTGTTATTATTTCATCGGAGCTAAGTGCACCACAATGTAAGAAGTTACTTGATATGTTGAGTGAGCATAAATCTGCACTTGGCTGGACCATAGGAGACATTAAAGGAATCAGCCCCTTAATTTGTTCACATGGGATTCACTTAGAAGAGGGAGCCACTCCTCGTAGAGACCCTCAGTGACACGAATCCAGCCATTCAAGGAACATTATATGTCATGACCAGTAATATGGTAGAGCCTTTACAAGTTCCAATTGGGCCAATCACACGCCATAAAGCTAAGAAGATCAGAGACGCAATGGCGGGACTAGCATATAGTGTCATGGTCGAGTGTGACAGATAACCCCAGGGCATATTGGCGTCACATGAGGGCTTCAATGGAGTGGGTCCAAAGCTATTTCACGTGGTCCAAGTCATTCTATAAGACGCGCAATAGCCGATTTTGAAGATAAGACCATTTTGAAGAATTTGGCCATTTTATGCCTTATATGTAATTCGGCCAAATGAGCTTGTATTTTGACCTTGTCTTGACATGTTGACTCTAGTTAGGCTATTTGTAACTTAGTTAGCAAGATCATTTGGGTCAAATTGGATTAGAACTAAGTTAGTTAGTTAAAGGACCTATTAGGCATTCTTTAGAAAAGATGCCCCTTTTGTTGACTTTTTCTTTTTGATCTTTTTTCCACTTGCATAAAGATCTTGGTGGGGATATTTGTAATATTTAGTAAATGACTACTTAGGGCTTTTCCTTACTCCAAAAAAAAAAAAAGACCTTACTTTTAGCTTACTTTTGAAGGCCATTTAGTAGTTTTGCCTTACCTTTATTGATTTGTCTTTTAATACCTTGTAAATTTCGATTTTTAAAGAAAATGGCTATGGCCTTTCAAGCTAAAGGGATTTCCCTTTTTGTTCTATGGCCAAGCTTAGGATTCCCTTTGTTTCAGCTTTGACTTATCTAAGGCATGGCAACCTTGGTGGCGTCTCCGTGCTAGCAGAACACTGCAAGGAATCATCTTAAGGGTTCTCAAAGACAAGTTCTTTGTGGGTTTTCTTTGTGGCCTTGGAAGGGTTTTGTTCCTACAAAATCAAATTCGCAGTGCTTGGGGTTCTATCCGTTGCGAGGGGTTTGCTTGGCCTTAAACATCCAAGTGAGTTCCGCGACATTTGGTATCAGAGCTTAGGGTTCCAAGGTTTGATTTTTCTATCTTTACTTTGTGTTTTTCATTTAGTCTTTATTGTGTTTATTGGTCATCAAGATATTTGTTCATCTTGATTCTTGGTTTTGTGTTTTTTAAGTGTTTTTGCATTTCTGATCTGTCGGTGACCGGCATACCGGTCCCATATCGGCCTCAATATCTGTCTACTTGGAGATTACATAGCTACTAGAACTAGTAAGAACCCATACTGGTCACATACCGGTATTATACCGGTCTCCATAGACCCATACCGGTCACATACTGGTCTCCATAAACCCATACCGGTCTTCATACCGGCGAACATGTGAGTAAAACATAGCTACTGGAACTGGGAAGCAACCATATCAGTCCCATACCGGACCCCAAACCGGTCAACACTTAGAATTTTTTTTTAAGAGCTCAAGTGACCTGAAGAGAAAATAAAAAGTAAGAAAGTTCCAAAATTTGGTTGAGATTGGTTGGTTCCATATCGTCAATTGGGTGTCCGTGAAGGGTAATTCAATAAAATTTATATTGAGGCACCAAATTTTCATCCCAATTTGCATACGTTCGGGTTTGTTTGCATGCTTGTTTGCCCATTGTTCTAGTTTTTGATTTGCTTATTCCAAGCATTCTAGCCTTAGGTTTTCTTTGAATTGAGTCTACGTATTTGCTAATTCTTACTCGCATTACTCCGTTTGCCCTATATTGGTTTCTTATTGTTTATGCTAGCTTGAAGATTACACATTGTTGTAAACTTTTATAATAAGTCATATTCACATTATATTTAGTGCAAACACGAGTGGAGTGGAGTGGAGTGATACGTAATTGAGTGCAATTGCACACGTGAGCGTGTGATATTATGAGGTTATATAATTATTTTCTCATATTTGTTACATCTAATCTGTTTGTTGAAGTTTTTAGATGGCAGGTACTAGTTTGACGGTGGATGAAAAGCTTGAGGCTTTAGATAGAAAGTTTACATATATGATGGAAAACATGAATACTGCTTTGGAGAGGTTGTCAAAGAGTGTTGATAGTATACAGACAGGCAGTATTCCACGAGTACCACCACAAGTTGTGCCACCGCGGCAAGTTCCACCACCTCGAGTACCAATAGTGGAAGAAGAGGCCGAGAATGATCCTGATGGGTTTGATGATTTGGAAGACTCAGTTGAGGAGGAATAGAGGAGGCATGATAGAAGAGATAGGAGGTTTGATAGGCAGAGAGGATTTGATGACAGACGTGAGGATTATGAAAGGAGGGGTTATGGTAGACATGGTGATATTGATTGTGATTTGAGTAGCATCAAGATCAGGATACCAAACTTCCGGGGCAAGAATGACCTTGAAGCATATTTGGAGTGGGAGAAGAAAATAGAGTTGATTTTCAATTGTCATCATTACTCTGATAAGAAGAAGATCAATCTGGCAGCCATGGAATTCACTGATTATGCGATGATTTGGTAGGATCATATTGTCACTAACAGAAGGAGGAATTATGAGAGGCCAGTTCATACATGGGAAGAACTTCGAGGTCTCATGAGGAAACAATTCATACCCAGCCATTACTACCGAGAGTTGTATCAGAAACTACAACATTTGTATCAAGGGGCCAAGAGTGTAGAGGATTACTATACTGAGATGGAGGTTGCCTTAATTAGGGCAAATGTAGTGGAGGATGCAGAGGCTACTATGACACGGTTTCTAGGGGGTTTGAATAGAGAGATTGCCAACATGGTGGAGTTGCATCATTATATTGATTTGGAGGATATGCTTCATATGGCTATCAAGGTAGAGAGGCAACTCAAGAAGAAAACTACATCCAGATTTGGTACTTATACTACTTCTGCATGGAAGGGGAAATGGGTTCCTTATGATCGACGGGATTGAGGCTTTAACAAGACAAGGACCAAACCAAGTGCCAAGGGTAAGGAGGCTGCAGAACCAAGCAAGGCTAGACCAAAACCTGAGGGTACAACACCCAAGACTAAGGACGTCAAGTGCTTCAAGTGTTTGGAGATGGGACATTATGCTTCACAGTGCCCCAACAGGCGCACCTTGGTAATTGATAAGAATAGTGGTGAGGTACATTCTACTAACAGTGAGGTTGAGGTTGAGGATGATGAGTCTGCGATGGAGGATACTAGTGACAGAGAGGGAGCTGCATACCCGCTGGATAACTTATCCTTAGTTGTGAAGCGTGTTTTGAGTGCACAAATTGGTGAGGATGAGAGTGGAAGGGAGAACATATTCATACTAGATGTCGTGTGAATGGCATAGGTGATCGGAGGCAGTATGATCATTGACGGGGCAGTTGTACTAATGTCGCAAGTACATCTTTAGTTGAGAGGTTGGGATTAGATTGCTTAAAGCATCCCAAGCCTTACAAGTTGTAGTGGTTGAATGACTGTGGAGAAGTACGGGTGACTAGGCAGGTATTATAGAGCTTCACCGTTGGGCCTTATACTGATGATGTTTTGTGTGATGTTATACCCATGCATGCAGGACAAATTCTTTTAGGAAGGCCATGGCAGTTTGATAGAAAGGTTATACACGGTGGGTTTAAGAATACGTATTCATTTCAGCATAAGGGAAAACCCATTACCTTATACCCACTTACACCGAGGCAAGTCCACGAAGATCAAGTCAAGTTGCAACTTGAGAGAGATAGAGAGAAAGAGAGTGCAAACACAGCCTTGGAGAAAACACGTGAGGGGAGTGTGACCGAACGTGGTAAGGAAATTAAGGCTAAGGCCGTGAGTGTTCCCAAGGGGTGTGTGAGTGAACCTAAGGGGGAAACAAAAGGGCGAGTGAAAAAGAGCTTCTACATTGGTGAGGGTGAAGCAATGAGAGCTTACAAGGCTAGCAAGCTCATGATTTTGCTAGTCTACATAGATCACCATATTTGTTTAGCTAACACTGACCCTTTTCTTCCTTTGTCCATTTCATCTCTTTTGCAGGAATTCAATGATGTGCTGACAGAGGACATTTCTAGTGGGCTCCCACCCATTAGAGGTATTGAGCACCAGATAGATTTCATACCTGGCGCAATCATTCCCAATAGACCAGCCTACCGAAGTAATCCGGAGGAACAAAGGAACTTCATAGGCAAGTGCGGGAGTTGATGGAGAAAGGGTATGTTAGAGAAAGTATGAGTCTCTGTGCGGTACCAGTTCTTCTAGTTCCTAAGAAAGATGGGACGTGGCGTATGTGCGTTGATTGTCGAGCGATCAATAATATAACGGTAAAGTATCGTCACTCTATTCCTAGACTAGATATGACATGTTAGATGAATTGCATGGTTCCAAAATTTTCAGTAAGATTGATTTAAAGAGTGGATACCATTAAATTCGCATGAGAGAGGGAGATGAGTGGAAAATTGCATTTAAGACCAAGTATGGCTTGTATGAATGGTTAGTTATGCCATTTGGTCTTACAAACGCACCTAGCACATTTATGAGATTGATGAATCATGTTATGCGTGCATTTATAGGTAGGTTTGTTGTAGTTTATTTTGATGACATCTTAGTTTACAATAAAACAATAGATGACATGATCCAGGCTGACAACAAACCAAATGACGCATTACAAGTACCAGAAGGGCCAATTACGAGGCAGAGGACCAAAAGACTCAGAGAAGCAATGGCGGGATTAGTTCAGAGTTTTATGGCCGGCGCTGCAACAAACAAATAGAGGCGCATGTGGGCTTCGATGGAAAGGGCCCAAAGCCATTTCACTTGGCCCAAATCAGTTTAGAATAAAGCTTTCTAGGCATTTAAAGACTTAAAGACTTGATATTTGTGTAATTTCGTTTTTAGGGGCATTATTGTCTTTATGCCTTTAGGGTTTCTTTTTGTAACAATATTTAAGCTTACTTTCTTCTTCATTTGAGGGAACCAACGAATTTTGTAAACTCAAAAGCTTAAAGCTTTGGCTATGGCCGAATTAATGTAAGGGAGGGATTCCCCTTTTCAAGTTTGAATCGACTTATCTAAGTTTGGCACACTTAGCGGCGTCTCCATTGCTAGCAAAACACTACAAGGATTCATCTTAAAGGTTCTCAAGGGCAAGTTCTTTGTGGGTCTTCTTTGTGGCCTTGGAAGGGTTTTGTTTCTACAAAATCATTTCGCGGTTCTTGGGGTTCCGTCCGTTGCTTGGGGTTTGCTTGGATTTCGAATCCAAGTGGGTTCCTTGTCATTTGGTATCTAGAGCTCAGGGTTCCAAGGTCTGATTTTTCTATCTTTCCTTTTGTTTGATTCTGTTTTTCTCTTGTTCTTTGTTATTTTCGTTTCAGTTCTTGTTGGATCTTGTTTCTGTTTTTTTGTTTTGTTTATTTCTGGATCTGTTTTTGGTGTGTTTGTTCTTTGTTATTTTCGTTTCAGTCCTTGTTGGTTCTTGATTCTGTTTTTTTGTTTTGTTTATTTCTGGATCTGTTATTGGTGTGTTCTGCATATCAGTTCATTCCAGTTGCATATCAGTTCATCTTCATCACTTTTCCAGTTCTGGGCTTCTATTCTGTTCTTCATATCAGTTCGTCATAGTCATTTTGTTCTTTAACATATGTTTAAGAAATAAGCATGTTCTTGGCGGCTGTGTGTTTTGTCTCTAAACCCTAGTGAAGTGTGAAATCAGACCCTGAGAAACTAAGTGAAGTCTGAAATCAGACCCTGAAATCTTAGCTTCTGAAATCATACCTAAAACGTAACCTTTGAAATCTGCCTCTGAAATCAGACTCTGAGTTCAGACCTTGAAACTTAACCATTGAATCAGACTCTGAGTTCAGACCTTGAAACTTAACCATTGAATCAGACTCTGAGATCAGACCCTGAAACTTAACCTATGAAATCAGACCCAGACCAGTAGCCTCTGAAATCAGACCCAGACCAGTAGCCTCTGAAATCAGACCCTGACCAGTAGCCTCGGAAATCAGACCCTGACCAGTAACCTCTGAAAATTAGACCCTGAAATCAGACTCTGACCAGTAACCTCTGAAAATTAGCCTCTGAATTCAGACCCTGAAATCAGACCCTTATTCGACTCTGAAATCAGACACTGACCAGCAGCCTCTGAATTCAGACCTTAGATTCAGACCATCATCAGACTCTGAAATCAGGCTTTGAAAACCAGCCTCTGAAATCAGAACCTAAATCAACCTCTGAAATCAGAACCACATTTAGCATCTGACGTTATCAAAAAAAAAAAAAAAAAAGAAAAGAAAAAGGGACTTGAGTGATAGTGATCACTTGAGCAGAAAAAAAAAATAAAAATAAAAAAGTGAAATTTTTTGGTTGAATTTAGTTTGTTCCATATTATCATTTAGGTGCCCGTGGAGGGTATTCCATCAAAATTTCTATAGCGGTGCCAAATTTTCTACCGAAATTGCATACGACCGCGAATTTGCATGCTTATTTTTTTTCCATTGTGCTAATTGTTTACTCCTTATTTCTAATACTCTAGTTTAAGTATTATTGATTGAGTCTTCGTCGTTGCTATTCCTGTTCGTATTTTGTTCCACCTGTCCTATATATTATTATTAGACCTTTGTGTTTCATGCTGGCTTGAGGACTACATTTGGTTTGTATTCTTGGATAGAGTGTGATTCACATTTGAATTGAGGACGAACTCAAGAGTGGTAAAAGGCAGTGATTGTGAGCACAATATCGGGTAAAAGCCAATAGAGTGCAAACACGAGTGGAGTGATATCATTCGAGTGTAAACACGTGAGAGTGTGAGGATTTTATATTTGTTTTACTTTCTTGTTATTTCTAATCTGTTTGTTTAGTGTTGAGATGGCAGGTTTAACTACTGATGAAAAGCTTGAGGCTTTGGATAGGAAATTTACAGATATGATGGAGAATATGAATACTGCTTTGGAGAGATTGTCCAAGAGTGTCGAGAGTATTCAAACTGGTAGCGGTCCCAGAGTACCACCACCTCAGAATGTACCACCACCTCTCAATGTACCACCTCGTCGTGTACCACCACAGTATGTACCACCAGATGAAGAGGAAGCTGAAAATGAGTTTGATGATTCTGATGGTTTTGATGATGTGGAGGAGAGATTTCAGCCTGGGCATGATAGGAGGCCTAATAGGAGGTTTGATAGGAGGAATGATATGAGGGATAAACGGTTTGATGATAGAGGTGCATTTGATGCCAGAAGAGGGGATTATGATCGGAGAGGATATGGTAGGCGAGGAGAGGAGATATAGATGGTGATCTAGGTAGCATCAAGATCAAGATACCAACATTCCAAGGCAAGAATGATCCTGAAGCTTATTTAGAATGGGAAAAGAAAATATAATTGATTTTTAACTGTCATCACTACTCAGACGAGAAGAAGATCAGTCTAGCAGCAATTGAGTTTACCGATTATGCTATGATTTGGTGGGATCAGCTTGTCTCTACTCGGAGGAGAAACTATGAGAGACCGGTTCAGACATGGGCAGAACTTAGGGGTCTCATGAGAAAGAGATTTATACCCAGCCATTACTATAGGGAGTTGTATCAAAAACTACAACATCTGTATCAGGGGACCAAAAGTGTTGAGGACTATTACACAGAGATGGAAGTTGCCATGATCAGGGCAAATGTAGTTGAGGATGCAGAAGCTACTATGGCACGGTTTCTAGGGGGCTTGAATAGAGAGATTGCGAACATGGTGGAGTTGCATCATTATGTTGATTTGGAGGATATGCTTCACATGGCTATCAAGATAGAAAGGCAACTCAAGAAAAAGTCAACATCCAGATTTGGTACTCAGGCTACTTCTGCATGGAAAGGAAATGGGTTCCGAATGAGAAGCGAGATGGAGGCTTTGACAAGCCTAGAGGCGAATTCAGTGGAGGCTTTAATAAGCCTAGGGCTGAACCTAGTGCCAAGGGTAAAGAGGCTGCGGAACCGAGCAAAACTAGACCAAAACCTGAGGGCGCAGCTGCTAGAACTAAAGATGTCAAGTGTTTCAAGTGTTTGGGCATGAGACACTATGCTTCACAATGTCCCAATAGGCGTACCTTAGTGATTGATAAAAAGAGTGGAGAGGTGTACTCTACCGATAGTGAGGTTGAGGAGGAGATGCCAGAGTTGGAGGATGCTAGTGACCATGAGGGAGCTGCATACCCGCTGGATAACTTATCCTTAGTTGTCAAGCGTGCTTTGAGTGCACTTGTTGTAGAGGATGAGAGTGTGCAGCAGAGGGAGAACATATTCCATACTAGGTGCCGTGTGAATGGCAAGGGGTGTAGTATGATCATAGATGGGGGCAGTTGTACTAATGTTGCTAGCACAGCTTTGATTGAGCGATTGGGGTTGAGTTGCTTGAGACACCCGAAGCCTTACAAGTTGCAGTAGTTAAATGATTGTGGGGAGATAAGTGTGACAAAGCAGGTACTGTTGAGCTTTACCATTGGGCCATACATAGATGATGTCCTATGTGATGTGATACCGATGCATGCATAACATATTCTTTTGGGCAGGCCGTGGCAGTTTGATAAGAAGGTTATTCATGATGGGTTCAAGAACAAGTACTCTTTCCAGCATAAGGGAAAACCCATTACATTATACCCACTTACACCTGCACAAGTCCATGAAGATCAGGTTAAGTTGCAACTTGAGCGTGACAAAGAGAGAGCGAAGGGAAACACCACCTTGGGTGAGACTAGTTGACAAGAACTCACTTGGGTTGGAAACCAAGCAAACCCCAAGCATCTTTCTCAAAACCCCAAGAACTTTGAATACTGATTTTGTAGGAACAAAACCCAACCAAGATCAGCCCCTAACCACCATGAAACTCACGTCCATGATAACCACAAGCATGAAATCAGATTGTATTTTGCTAGCAATGGAGACGCCACTAAGTTGCCAAGCTTAGATAAGTCAATTTGAACTTGAAAAGGGGAATCCCTCCTTACAAGAAATTTAGCCATAGCCAAAGCTTAAAATCTTCAAAGTTTGATGAAAATGTCGTGAATGTTATTCCAAAGAAGAAGAAAACAAAGTTTAAATAGGTTACAAAGAGAAACCCTAAAGGTGTGAATGGACAAAAATGTCCCTAAAGTGAAATTACCAAAAGACCTGAAAACTACCCAACCATTCACTCAAGCACGTCCCCAAAAGTCTTTTCCCACCTAAAGTAGCTTAAAACAATGATTAGAAACTAATCTAACTTAAGCTAATTTGAGGTGCTTACATCAAATAGTAAATTGACGTGCTTCCGGCTAAGTACAATCTAAGCATAATTAAGCCTAATGGCATAGTCAACCATGCTAATTACATCATAAATAAAGTCAAAATGTCGAGCACAAATGACAAAAATGCCCCCATTTGGCCGAATTCAACATAGTCCCAAAATGGGTGAAATCGAGTCAAAAGGGTGCTGGTGCTGAAGCTGCTGTGCTATGCTTCAGTCTGAGCTGATCTGGGTCAAATGAAATAGCTTGGGAACCTTTCTGGTTATGCCCATATGTGTCTCTCTGGTGTGCACTTGACTTGGTTGCTGCAACTGGTCACATAGCTCTAAGCTAGTCCCGCAAAGGCCTCTCTGATCTTCTTTGCTCTTTGACGTGTGATCGGACCTGTTGGCAACAGTTGCATGGGTTCCTCCAAGTTGTTAGCTGCATCCTGTAATGTCTCTGGTGTGGTTGGACTCATGTCATTCCCTCCTTGTTGAAAAGGATTCGACCTCGAATCTGAACCTGCATCAAAATGAGTTAAGTCAGAAACATTAAAAGTAGCAGATACGTTGTACTTACCTGTCAAATTCCAGCTTATATGCATTATCGTTAATCCGTTCCAAGACTTGAAATATACCATCCCCTCTTGGTTGCAACTTTGATCTTCGTTATGCTTGTATCTTTTCCTCTTGTATATAAAGCCACACCCAATTGCCGGGGTCAAACACAATGCGTTGGAAACCTATTATTCTCACCAACTCTGCCTTTCCCTTATCATTCATACTCCCAAGCTTAATAACAATCAAAGATAATAAATCCATATGAGTTAAAGAATTAGAATCATAATCAATCTCATAAGGCAAGTAAAAACTAGAAGAAGATGAATGCATCTATTATATGTAAACTCTGGCCCCGCTATTGCGTCTGTGATCTTCTTAGCTCTTTGGCGTGTGATTGGGCCTGTTGGCAATTGCAAAGGCTCTAATGTTCCTTGGGTGATTGCATTCATGTCAAATGTTGTCCCTTGGATCATGTCATTCTCCCTCTCTTGAAATGGATTCGTCCTCGAATCCGAACCCGGATCATAGATAGTTATGACAAAATCAATTGGACGATGATATTGAAATATAAAAGAATCATATTTGACCACTTGTACCTGCGATGAAAAAGCATAAACAATAGAGAAAATGTTAAGGAAAAACTTCACTAACACATCTACTTTCTTTTCACCAGCTCTCACAGCTTCATCATCACTCATGGCCACTATCTCAACCATACTTGCAAAGACCTCCTCACACACCTGCTCAGCTTCACTATGTTTTTCAACCTCAAAGCACACTACCTCACAAGTGTTTACTCCCTCAATGCTCACGGTCTCACAAGCATTTTCACTCACCATGTCACTTATAACACAGTTCACAACATTCAAGGCCTCACAAGTGTTTTCATTCGCTATGCACTCAACATCACAAGTTCTTCTCACTTTATTACACACAACTTCAATAGCTTTTGGTTGTTGAGTACTCTCTTCATTCACTGCATATTAGTTACCTTCCAAGTCTTTTTCCATTTCTCATAAGATTTTCTATAATCACTCATAATATCTTGGATATCACTTTTGAAAGTATCCAAAACCTCGATCTTATCATCAATAGTTAAACTTGGACCTGCCATCTCAACACTAAACAAACAGATTATAAATAATAAAAAGCAAAACAAATATGTAAATCCTCACAATCTCATGTGTTTACACTCGAATGATATCACTCCACTCGTGTTTGCACTCTATTGGCTTTTACCCGATACTGTGCTCACAATCACTGCCTTTTACCACTCTTGAGTTCTTCCTCAATTCAATTACAAATCAACTCAATTCCCAGAATGGTCAACTAAGGTGTAGTCCACAAGCTAGCAGAAACACAAAGAACCAATAATGTATATAGTGCAGGTGGAATAATGCGAATAAGAATAGTAATCACGAAGACTCAATCAAAGAGACTTAAGCTAGAGTGCACGGAATAAGAAAAAAGACGAGTTAGCTAAATGCGCAAACAAACAAGAAAGCACTCAATGTGACACTTAGCCAATCTTGTGATCACTCGCTATTGTTTTTGTCTCACTCTTTTCTTTTCTTTTTTTTTCTCTTTTTTTTCACTCTTTTCTTTTGTCTCTCACACTCAAAGTGTATACAAAGCAAATGAAATACAATGCAAATACAATTACCACATTCGGTAATTTTCAAGTTATAGCCTTAGCACTTGCAATACATGTAAATACAACTCAAATGACAATGTAACTCATATAATCAATTCAGCAATGTGGTAATGTCTACCTTTCAACTTGCAAATGAGTATAAATGATCTAGTTACAATGTAACTAACTCAATTTCCAATTCAGCCAAGTCAAATTACAAGCTAAGTAAATAGTTTTTGTAAGCAACTAGGTGATGCAGCTACTTGCCTCTTCAAGCACCTTAAAAACAAATGATTACACACAAGTTCCCATGTCAAGCTAATGATGAATTTATTGCCTCTTCACTTATAATAACAATATTTCAAGAGGTGGCAAGTGATACTTGCTTGGATACACACGAATTTAGTGCAAATTTGTTGCACTCAACCTTGCTTCACTTGATTCTTCAACATTAACATCACAAATCAGCAAGATAACAATGATACAACTCACTCCAATCACCAAATTTGGTGCATTCAGATTTGTTTCATCAATTACACATTCACATTCATCAATAATGCACTCAATCTTTCTTTCTTTCTCACTAAAACTCACAAGATTGTGCTAACTTCACAAGAATGCAAACAAGTAAGCTCACGTAAATGCCAAGATGAATGATGTCAATTCTGATTTTTGCAAAGTTGATATGAATAATACCTATGGAAACAACTCTAATTGCATAGTATTCAACAATAGCAAGACAAGATATATCAATAAATCTCACTAGGTCGAATCTGATCTGATTCTTTTTTTTTTTTTTTGATTTTTGAAACTAATAACTTAATAACAATGTTAAACACGTCCTAGTAACATAAAATTAACAACTAAACACTTGATTGAAGCAAAGAAAACAAAAGCCCCAATTTTGACCTAAGTAGCCAAAGCTTAACTCAAAGAAATACTCAAAATTAGCACAAACTACTAAAGGACAGATTGTTATTCATGCAACAAGGATCACAAATCTGCAAGAAACAACAAAGAACACACAAGAACACAATGGCCGAAACTGAGGACAAATTCCTTAATGGCCGAAATCAACAACAACAACAAAAACAAAGATGAATACAAGATTAAACAACACAAAGGATAGGAAATCAGACCTCAGAACCCTAAGCTCATGATACCAAATGACAAGAACTCACTTGGGTTGGAAACCAAGCAAACCCCAAGCATCTTTCTCAAAACCCCAAGAACTTTGAATACTGATTTTGTAGGAACAAAACCCAACCAAGATCAGCCCCTAACCACCATGAAACTCACGTCCATGATAACCACAAGCATGAAATCAGATTGTATTTTGCTAGCAATGGAGACGCCACTAAGTTGCCAAGCTTAGATAAGTCAATTTGAACTTGAAAAGGGGAATCCCTCCCTTACAAGAAATTTAGCCATAGCCAAAGCTTAAAAGCTTCAAAGTTTGATGAAAATGTCGTGAATGTTATTCCAAAGAAGAAGAAAACAAAGTTTAAATAGGTTACAAAGAGAAACCCTAAAGGTGTGAATGGACAAAAATGTCCCTAAAGTGAAATTACCAAAACCAAAACCTGAAAACTACCCAAACCATTCACTCAAGCACGTCCCCAAAAGTCTTTTCCCACCTAAAGTAGCTTAAAACAATGATTAGAAACTAATCTAACTTAAGCTAATTTGAGGTGCTTACATCAAATAGTAAATTGACGTGCTTCCGGCTAAGTACAAATCTAAGCATAATTAAGCCTAATGGCATAGTCAACCATGCTAATTACATCATAAATAAAGTCAAAATGTCGAGCACAAATGACAAAAATGACCCCATTTGGCCGAATTCAACATAGTCCCAAAATGGGTGAAATCGAGTCAAAAGGGTGCTGGTGCTGAAGCTGCTGTGCTATGCTTCAGTCTGAGCTGATCTGGGTCAAATGAAATAGCTTGGGAACCTTTCTGGTTATGCCCATATGTGTCTCTGGTGTGCACTTGACTTGGTTGCTGCAACTGGTCACATAGCTCTAAGCTAGTCCCGCAAAGGCCTCTCTGATCTTCTTTGCTCTTTGACGTGTGATCGGACCTGTTGGCAACAGTTGCATGGGTTCCTCCAAGTTGTTAGCTGCATCCTGTAATGTCTCTGGTGTGGTTGGACTCATGTCACTAGTGAGAGTGATGTATCTGGTGAGAAAAATAAGGCCAAGGCCGTGGGAGTTTCCAAGGGGAGTGTGAGTGAACGTAAGGGGGAAACAAAAGAGAGAGTTAAAAAGAGTTTCTACATGGGTGAGGGTGAAGCAAGGAAAGCGTTCAAGGCTAGCAAGCTCATGTTATTGTTAGTCTATAAGGAGCCTCATATTTATTTTACTAACTCTACCATTTGCTTCCTGTGTCTATTTCATCTCTTTTGCAGGATTACAGTGACGTACTGACAGAGGACATACCTAGTGGGCTTCCACCCATTAGAGGTATTGAACACCAGATTGACTTCATACCTGGAGCAGTCATTCCTAACAGACCGGCTTATAGGAGCAATCCCGAGGAGACAAAGGAGCTACAAAGGCAAGTACGGGAGTTGATGGACAAGGGGTATGTAAGGGAAAGCATGAGTCCTTGTGCAGTACCAGTGCTTCTAGTTCCTAAGAAAGATGGGACGTGGCGTATGTGCGTTGACTGCCGAGCTATCAACAATATTACGGTAAAGTATCGTCACCCTATTCCTAGGCTAGATGACATGTTGGATGAATTGCATGGTTCCAAAATTTTTAGTAAGATTGATTTAAAGAGTGGGTACCATCAAATTCGCATGAGAGAGGAGATGAGTGGAAAACTGCATTTAAGACTAAGTATGGCTTGTATGAATGGTTAGTTATGCCATTTGGTCTCTCAAACGCACCTAGCACATTTATGAGATTGATGAATCATGTTATGCGTGCATTTTTAGGTAAGTTTGTTGTGGTTTACTTTGATGACATCTTAGTTTATAGTAAAACAGTAGATGAGCATGTAATGCATTTGGAGCATGTACTTGATGTTTTACGAAAAGAACAATTGTATGCTAACTCTGACAAATGCACATTTTGCATGGATAGAATTGTTTTTCTTGGCTTTGTTGTGAGTGCAGATGGCATCGAGGTAGATGTGGAGAAGGTAAAGGCAATTCAGGAATGGCCTACACCAATTACAGTGACAGAAGTCCGAAGCTTTCATGGGTTAGCGAGCTTCTATAGGAGATTTGTCAAGGACTTCAGTAGCATTGCCGCGCCATTGACTGAGGTAGTAAAGAAGACAGTTGGTTTTCAATGGGGCGAGGCGCAAGAGCGAGCATTCCAGGACCTTAAAGCGAAGTTATGCAGTGCACCCATTTTAGCACTACCCAACTTCGAGAAGACATTTGAGATTGAGTGCGACGCATCAGGGTTAGGTATTGGAGCAGTTCTCATGCAAGAAAAGCGGCCAATAGCCTTTTAGTGAGAAGCTGAATGGAGCAGCTTTGAGGTACCCCACGTATGACAAAGAGTTATATGCACTTGTGAGAGCACTTGAGACATGGCAGCACTACTTGTGGCCTAAAGAGTTCGTGATCCACACCGACCATGAATCATTAAAACACTTGAAGGGTCAAGGTAAGCTGAATAAGCGACACGCAAAATGGATGGAATTCGTTGAGTCATTTCCATATGTTATACGCTACAAGCAAGGTAAAGAAAACATAGTGGCGATGCATTATCTCGCAGGTATGTTTTACTTACTTCAATGCATGCACGGATGTTGGGATTTGATTTGATTAAGGAATTATATGAGTGTGATTCTGATTTTGGTGAGATTTATACTACTTGTGCAAAGTCATCTTTTGGAAAGTTTTACATTCATGACAGATTCTTATTTAAAGAGAACAGGTTGTGTGTCCCTGCTTGTAGTATGCGTGAGTTGCTTGTGAAAGAAGCGCATGGGGGAGGTTTGATGGGGCATTTTGGGATTACTAAGACTTTAGCTATTTTACATGAGCACTTTTATTGGCCTAAAATGAAACGTGATGTTGAGCGAATTGTGATAAGTGTCTAACATGTAAGCATGCTAAATCTAAATTACTGCCACATGGTTTGTATACTCCTTTGCCTGTACCTAGTGAACCCTGGGTTGATATATCGATGGATTTTGTGTTAGGTTTGCCTAGGACAAAGGGGGGTAGAGATTCAATCTTTGTTGTAGTTGATAGGTTTAGTAAAATGGCTCATTTCATTGCATGTCATAAAACCGATGATGCTACAAACATTGCAGATTTATTTTTCAGAGACATAGTGCGACTCCATGGTATACCTAGGAGTATTGTATCTGATAGAGATGTTAAGTTCCTTAGCCATTTTTGGAAGGTGTTGTGGGCTAAACTAGGCACCAAACTATTGTATTCTACCACATGTCATCCACAGACTGACGGAAAAACAGAGGTAGTTAATAGGACTTTATCTCAATTATTGCGCACTATAGTTGGCAAGAATTTGAAGAGTTGGGAAGATTGTTTGCCATTTATTGAGTTTGCATATAATCGTAGCATTCATTCTTCTACTTCATTTTCACCTTTTGAAATTGTTTAATGGTTTTCAGCCACTAACTCCATTGGATTTGTTACCTTTGCCTGTTGATGAGCACGCGGGGCTAGATGGAAAAAGGAAGGCCGATTTGGTGAAGCACATACATTAGAAAGCAAGAGAGCAAATACAACGAAAGAATGAGCAATATGCTTCTCATGCTAATAAGGAAGAAAGCGTGTGGTATTTCAGCCTGGAGATTGGGTTTGGGTACACATGCGCAAGGAGAGATTTCCTGAACAACGTAAATCTAAGCTACAACCGAGAGGGGATGGTCCATTTCAAGTTTTGGAACGGATTAATGACAATGCATACAAGCTGGATTTACAAGGTAAGTATAATGTGTCTGCTACATTTAATGTTTCTGACTTAACTCCTTTTGATGCAGGTACAGATTCGAGGTCGAATCCTTTTCAAGAGGGAAGGGATGACATGATCCAGGCAGACAACAAACCAAATGACGCATTACAAGTACCAGAAGGGCCATTACGAGGCAGAGGACCAAAAGACTCAGAGAAGCAATGGCGGGATTAGTTCAGAGTTTTATGGCCGGCTGCAACAAACAAATAGAGGCGCATGTGGGCTTCGATGGAAAGGGCCCAAAGCCATTTCACTTGGCCCAAATCAGTTTAGAATAAAGCTTTCTAGGCATTTAAAGACTTAAAGACTTGATATTTGTGTAATTTCATTTTTAGGGGCATTATTGTCTTTATGCCTTTAGGGTTTCTTTTTGTAACAATATTTAAGCTTACTTTCTTCTTCATTTGAGGAAGCAACGAATTTGTAAACTCAAAAGCTTAAAGCTTTGGCTATGGCCGAATTATTGTAAGGGAGGGATTCCCCTTTTCAAGTTTGAATCGACTTATCTAAGTTTTGGCAAACTTAGTGGCGTCTCCATTGCTAGCAAAACACTACAACAAGGATTCATCTTAAAGGTTCTCAAGGGCAAGTTCTTTGTGGGTCTTCTTTGTGGCCTTGGAAGGGTTTTGTTTCTACAAAATCATATTCGCGGTTCTTGGGGTTCTGTTCGTTGCTTGGGGTTTGCTTGGATTTCGAATCCAAGTGGGTTTCTGTCTATAAACCTCTTATAGAAACCATCATGCCCAAGAAAAGATCGCACATCTTTAATAGTTTTGGGTATCGGCAGCTTGGATATCAACTCGATCTTTGACTTGTCGACTTCAATGCCCTTGGATGAGATAATATGACCTAGAAAGATTCCTGAAGAGACCATAAAGTGACACTTTTCCCAGTTCAAAATGAGGCCTTTTTACTGACATCGACTTAACACTGCTTTCAGGTTAAGCAAGTATGTATCAAAGGAATCACCAAACACTGTTAAGTCATCGATAAACACCTCCATACACTTCTCAATCATATCACTAAAAATGCTCAACATGCATCTCTGAAAAGTGGCGGGGGCATTGCATAAACCAAATGGCATGTGGCGAAAAGCATAAGTACCGAACGGGCAGGTGAAGGTAGTTGTTTCTTGATCTTCTAATGAGATCTCAATTTGGTAGTATCCTGAATACCCATCAAGAAAACAGTAGAATGGGTGACCTGCTACCCGCTCAAGAATTTGGTCGATAAAAGGAAGCGGGAAGTGGTCTTTTCGGGTGACAGCATTTAACTTCATGTAATCTATGCACATGCGCCAACCTGTGACTACCTTGGTGGGAACTAGTTCTCCTGCCTCGTTTTGCAAAACAGTGACACCCGACTTTTTGGGGACAACCTGCGTAGGACTAACCCATTTACTATCAGCAATCAGGTATATAATACCCGCATCTAGTAGCTTTATCACTTCATTTCTCGCTACTTCTTTCATAGTAGGGTTAAGTCTACGCTGAGTGACGCGGAACTCACTTAAATGTTTAAGGCCAAGCAAACCACTCGCAACGGAAGTTTTTACCAACTATAGTATGCAACAATTGTCATAAAGTTTTATTAACTACTTCTGCTTGTCCATCTATTTGTGGGTGACAAGTGGTAGTTTTGGTTCGCCGATGCCGGTCTCCAGTTTGTCGGTTTTAGGGCTCTGTCATTCTACTGGGGGTCGTTTGGCCGTCATATCTATTGACCGAATGGCTCCCTTTGATCCTTCGTCCGATGAAGCATTTTCGATTCAAGGTTCTCGTTCTGTGCTTTCTGGTTTCTTCGTCGAATCCGGTGAACCCTCTAGTTTCTTATTCTTCGGTTGGTGCCTTTGTGTGCGTTCAGGCGTCTAGTCCTTCAGTCGCGTCTGGTCCTGGGTTGGATCTTGTTCCTACTGCTGGCCGGTTGGCCATCCGAGCTACTTCTCGTGGTGTTTCTGTGACCGTCGATACTGCTCAGCCTGTCATTTCTGGTCTTAAGTCTTCTATTTCTTCGTCCGGGCTGTCTTCTCCGATGCCGTTGTCCTTGATTCCGACTTCTCAGCCCATCGTTTCTCAGCCTCTATTTGCTCCTGGATCTGCTGGTCTATCTCCTGTTCTCGGTAAGTTGACCTGTGTGGATTCTTCTCTTGGATATGGTATTGACTGTCTTGTTGGGGTTGGTTCTTCTGTGTTGGCTGGTGGTGTTGCCACGAGTGTGGTGGATTCTATTTTTTTGGAGACTAGTTCACAGCCGGTAGTGGTTTTTGGCAGTGGGGATGTTGGCAACCTTGTTGGTGAGGAGTTGAAGCCCTCAGCAGTGGCAGTTTTGTTTGATGCTGGGACTAATAATGGTGTTGCTTTGGGGCATATTGTTGGTACTGAGGGCATTGTTGATAGATTGAGTTTAGGGTCTGAATTGTTGCCTTCTGTGTCTGAGGCTGTTTTTGGGTCTAATTCTGCTTTGGGACAGAATGTTGTCCAGTTGATAGGCGTAAGTGAGATTGGTGATGCTTTGGATGAACTTGAGGCTGTTGTTGTTACTGGTTCAAAGACAATTTCTAGTGCTCTTGGTCAAGTTGTTTCGTCTTCTATAGTGGGAGTTTCGGAGGGGGTTATTGTGGGTGAGGATTTGGGTAGGACTGCCCCTACTCCTCCCAAGTCCTCTTGTTTGGGTACTCTTGGCAACTCTGTTCCCTCTATTGCCACTTCTACAATTTCTGAGTGTTTGGTTGGTCAAGTTCCTCAGAGTTATGCTTCTGTGCTGAATGGTCCTAAAGGAGTAGTTCATCCAGATTCAGTACCCTTGTCTACCTCATTACACTTTGTTCAACCAAATGTTATTGATGGTAAGGTTATAGTTTGCCCTCCTTTAGAGGTTGTTGAATAGGGTAGTGTGTATTGGCGGAGTACACTAGTTGGATATTTTGTGGGTAAAAGACTTCCTTTTCAAAATGTCAATTCTATTGCGCATAACTTGTGGGGAAAGCTTGGTCTGCATGAGGTTTTAACCTTAGATAATGGCTTCTTTTTGTTTAAATTTGATAGCCTTCGAGAAGCTTGTGCGGTGTTGGATAGAGCCCCGTGGCATATGGCTAATAGACCGTTGGTTCTCAAACTTTGGCAACCGGGCTTATCTTTGACCAAGGAGGACCTCTTTAAAGTTCCGATGTGGGTTAGACTTTTTCATCTACCTATTGAGTTGTGGACGGTTAATGGACTTAGTTGTGTGGCCAGTGCAGTTTGGAGACCTCTCAATGCTGACAATATTACCCTTTCCAGGAAACGACTCAGTTTTGCTCGAATTTGTGTTGAAATTGATGCTCGGAACCCTCTTGTCGAGGAGATTGTTTTCCAGTATCCTAATGGTACTAGGCCACAAGTTAGGGTTGAATTTGAATGAGTTCCTGTGAAATGTACTACGTGTGAAGTTTTTGGCCATTCGTTGAATTCCTGCCCTAAAAAGGCTCCTAATAAGGAGGATAGTAAGCCTTCTCAGTCCTAGATTCCTAAGTCCTCTGTTCTTTCTACGGGTAAAGTTGTTAAGGCTGATGTGACTGAGGATAAGGAGGGTGTCTGGATTCCGGTCTCTAAGAAGAAGAAAGGTAAGGGAGCGACTGTGACCACTCCTGTTAGCTCGAGCGGTGTTGTGATTCCGGATGTTACCACTGACATGGTTCTTGTTTTGGGTGAGTGATCTTCCAAGAGTTTCGTACCGACTCCGGTAACTCCTTAAGTGCCTGTTGTTTCGTCTGAGGTAGTTATTATGGAGGTAGAGGGTAAGAAGGAGGAAGGTGAATGTTCTCATGTCTCTTCACTGCATGTCGAGGATCTTCATAAATCTGTTATTGCTGAGACTCCGCCTATTGGAGCTTATGATTCGCCCACTCCCATTGATAACAGTTTGGCCGACAAGGCCGTTGATTCTTTTGAAATCAAGAAATTGGTTTATGGTAACAAATCTAAGAAGGGTTCTGGTGGTAAGAGGAGTTAGCAATGGCAGTCCCCGAGAGAGGGTCGACTGCGCTGATTTGATTGGGTTGGTTCTACTCTCTTATCTTTTTTTAATGATTTTTGGTTGTTGGAACATTCGAGGTCTCAATGACCCAATGAAACATGCTGAAGTTAGGAGGTTTCTTCGTGATGAGAAGCTTTCTTTCTGTGGTTTAGTTGAAACCAAGGTAAAGGAGGTTAATTTTGTGAGTGTCTCTTGTGCGATTAATCCTTCGTGGAAGTTTTTTTGCCACTCTGACATTCTTCCGTTTGGTCGTATTTGGGTGTGTTGGAACCCTAGTGACATTGACGTTAGCATTATCCGCTCTTCATCTCAAGCTATTCATTGTAGCGTGTCTCATATTTCTGGGTTATGGAGTTGTGTGGTTTCGGTTGTTTATGGTGAGTGTGACTACGAGAAGTGACAGGAGCTTTGGGCCGACCTGATTTCTAGTGGTAGTGATTTTGATGAATCTCCATGGCTAGTTTTGGGAGACTTCAATGTTATTCGCACTCCGGTTGAGCATAGTGGTGGATCTGTGGCGTGGCGGTCTTGGAAAGATGATTTGGGCTGCTGTTTGGGTCAAGCTGGTTTGGATGATCTTTAGTTTTCTGGCTGTCGGTTTACTTTTTTGGATAAAGTAAGTATATTAACCAAAGAAATAACAAAAGCACAGGGGCATACCCCAGAGAGCTAAGGAAGACAGGTCTTCCTAGCTACATAACAAAAGCCAATTAGGCTAAAGACAAGCAAAATCAAATCAAAAAATATCGTCGGATAGTTGCCAAGATTGTTGAAGCCATCTATTATCATATGAAAGCTTCACCTTTCTTGACAAACTAGCACGAGTCCGTACAGTAAAAATAATATTGGTCAAGAGAACTCTATATGGACTAGGAGACTCGTCATGTAGTCGAGCATTCCTCTCCTTCCATATGAAGTAAACTGCAGCGGCAAAAGATAATCGAAATGTCAGTTTACTTGGTTTAATAAGCAGATTCAGTCTCCTATTTGGCGTAAGTTGGACCGTGTTCTCGCTAATTCTTCTTAGGAGTGTCTCTTCCCGGGTTCTGCTGCCCGCTTTCTTCCCCCTTGGATTTCAAATCACTCTCATATGGTGGTTAAGCTTACAGAGCTCTCTAAGAGGAAAATTCCCTTCAAATTCTTTGATTTTTGGGCTGATTATCCTGATTTTCTCTCTATTGTGTCTAGGGCTTGGGACATTGATGTTCTTGGTACTCCGATGTTCCGTTTGTATTGTAAGTTGAATAGTGCTAAGTTGGCCTTGAAGAAGTTTAATGTTGAGTATTTCACTAACATTCCGAGTAGGGTTCTGGAGACCAGCAGTGAGTTGGATAGAGTGTAGTGTGCTTTACAGGATTGCCCTAGTGACTCTGCTCTGTTAGCTGAAGAAGCAAGTCTTTCATTACTGTATGGTGATTTGAAATCAGACCCTGAAACTTAGCCTCTGAAATCAGACTCTGCAATCAGACCCTGAAAGCCTAGCCTCTGAAATTAGACCTTGAAAACTAGCCTCTGAAATCAGACTCTGAAATAGACCCTGAAACACAGCCTTTGAAATCATACCCTGAAAATCAACCTCTGAAATCAGAACCTAAATTAGCCTCTGAAATCAGAACCTTAGCATCAGAACTTAACTTAACTTCTGCTCAGACCCTGATTTCAGAACCACAATATCAGCATCTGAAATTACCATGAAAAAAATGGACTTGAGTGATAGTGATCACTTGAGCAAAAAAAAAAGAGTAAAAAAGTGAAAATTTTTGGTTGGATTTGGTTTGTTCCATATTATCATTTAGGTGCCCATGGAGGGTATTCCATCAAAATTTTTATAGAGGTGCCAAATTTTCTCCCGAAATTGCTTACGACCGTGAATTTGCATGCTTATTTTTTTTACATTGTGCTAATTATTTATTCCCTTATTCCAAATACTCTAGTTTAAGTATTATTGATTGAGTCTTCGTCGTTGCTATCCCTGTTCGCATTTTGTTTCCACCTGTCCCATATATATTATTAGATCTTGTGTTTCATGCTGGCTTGAGGACTACATTTGGTTTGTATTCTTGGATTGAGTGTGATTCACATTTGAATTGAGGACGAACTCAAGAGTGTTAAAAGGCAGTGATTGTGAGCACAATATCGGGTAAAAGCCAATAGAGTGCAAACACGAGTGGAGTGATATCATTCGAGTGTAAACACGTGAGATTGTGAGGATTTACATATTTGCTTTTACTTTCTTGTTATTTCTAATCTGTTTGTTTAGTGTGGCAGGTCTAACCATTGATGAAAAGCTCGAGGCCTTGGATAGAAAATTTACAAATATGATGGAGAACATGAATACTGCTTTGGAGAAATTATCCAAGAATGTAGAGAGTATTCAAACTGGTAGTGGACCCAAAGCACCACCACCTCAGAATGTACCACCACCTCATGATGTGCCACCTCGACGTGTACCACCACAGTATGTACCACCAGATGAAGAGGAAGCTGAAAATGAGTTTGATGATTCTGATGGTCTTGATGATGTGGAAGAGAGATATCAGCCTGGGCAAGATAGGAGGCCTAATTGGAGGGTTGATATGAGGAATGATAGGAGGGATAGACGGTTTGATGATAGAGGTGCATTTGATGCCAGAAGAAGGGATTATGATAAGAGGGGATATGGTAGACGAGGAGATTTAGATGGTGATCTAGGTAGCATCAAGATCAAGATACCAACATTCCACGGCAAGAATGATCCTGAAGCTTACTTAGAATGGGAAAAGAAAATATAATTGATTTTCAACTGTCATCACTACTCAAACGAGAAGAAGATCAATCTGGCAGCAATTGAGTTTACCAATTATGCTATGATTTGGTGGGATCAGCTTGTCTCTACTCGGAGGAGAAATTATGAGAGACCGGTTCAGAAATGAGCAGAACTTAGAGGTCTCATGAGAAAGAGATTTATACTCAGCCATTACTATAGGGAATTATATCAGAAACTACAACATTTGTATCAGGGGACCATTAGTGTTGAGGACTATTACACAGAGATGGAAGTTGCCATGATTAGGGCAAATGTAGTTGAGGATGCAGAAGCTACTATGGCACGGTTTCTAGGGGGCTTGAATAGAGAGATTGCAAACATGGTGGAGTTGCATCACTATGTTGATTTGGAGGATATGCTTCACATGGCTATCAAGGTAGAAAGGCAACTCAAGAAAAAATCAACATCCAGATTTGGCACCCAGGCTACTTCTGCATGGAAGGGGAAATGGGTTCCGAATGAGAAGCGAGATGGAGGCTTTGACAAGCCTAGAGGCGAGTTCAGTGGAGGCTTTAATAAGCCTAGGGCCGAACCTAGTGCCAAAGGTAAAGAGGCTGCAGAACCGAGCAAAACTAGACCAAAATCTGAGGGTGCAGCTACTAGAACTAAGGATGTAAAGTGTTTCAAATGTTTGGGCATGGGACACTATGCTTCACAATGTCCCAATAGGCGTACCTTAATGATTGATAAAAAAAAATGGAGAGGTGTACTCTACTGATAGGGAGGTTGAGGATGAGATGCCACAGTTGGAGGATGTTAGTGACCACGAGGGAGCTGAATACCCGCTGGATAACTTATCCTTAGTTGTCAAGCGTGCTTTGAGTGCACATGTTGTAGAGGATTAGAGTGTGCAGCAGAGGGAGAACATATTCCATACTAGGTCTCGTGTGAATGACAAGGGGTGTAGTATGATCATAGATAGGGCAGTTGTACTAATGTTGCTAGCACGGCTTTGATTGAGCGATTGGGGTTGAGTTGCTTGAGACACCCGAAGCCTTACAAGTTGCAGTGGTTAAATGATTGTGGGGAAATAAGTGTGACAAAGCAGGTATTGTTGAGTTTTACCATTGGGTCATACACAGATGATGTCCTATGTGATGTGATACCGATGCATGCTGGACATATTCTTTTGGGCATACCGTGGCAGTTTGATAAGAAAGCTATTCGTGATGGGTTCAAGAACAAATATTCCTTTCAGCATAAAGGGAAAACTCATTACATTATACCCACTTACACCTGCACAAGTCCATGAAGATCAGGTTAAGTTGCAACTTGAGCGTGACAAAGAGAGGGCGAAGGAAAACACTACCTTGGGTGAGACTAGTGAGAGTGGTGTGTCTGGTGAGAAAAATAAGGCCAAGGCCGTGGGAGTTCCCAAGGGGAGTGTGAGTGCACGTGATGGGGAAACAAAAGGGAGAGTTAAAAAGAGTTTCTACATGGGTGAGGGTGAAGCGAGGAAAGCATACAAGGCTAGCAAGCTCATACTATTGTTAGTCTATAAGGAGCCTCATATTTATTTTACTAACACTGACCCTTTGCTTCATGTGTCTATTTCATTTCTTTTGCATGATTAGAGTGACGTACTGACAGAGGACATACCTAGTGGGCTTCCACCCATTAGAGGTATTGAGCACCAGATAGACTTCATACCTTGAGCAGTCATTCCTAATAGACCGGCTTATAGGAGCAATCCCGAGGAGACAAATGAGTTACAAAGGCAAGAACGAGAGTTGATGGACAATGGGGTATGTAAAGGAAAACATGAGTCCTTGTGTAGTACCAGTGCTTCTAGTCCCTAAGAAAGATGGGACATGGCGAATGTATGTCAATTGTCAGCAATCAATAATATAACGGTAAAGTATCGCCACCCTATTCCTAGGCTAGATGACATGTTAGATGAATTGCATGGTTCTGAGGTATTTAGTAAGATCGATTTAAAAAGTGGATACCATCAGATTCGCATGAGAGAAGAAGATGAGTGGAAAACCGCATTTAAGACTAAATATGGATTATATTAGTGGTTAGTAATGTCATTTGGTCTTTCAAACGCACCTAGCACATTTATGAGATTGATGAATCATGTTATGCGTGCATTTGACCTGGGTTCCTAAGACTTCTGCTCCTAATTCGGGGACAGGTGGTTCGGTTGAGGGGGTTAAGGATAAGGAGGGTGCATGGATTTCGGTCTCTAAGAAGAAGAAGGATAAGGTAGCGGCTCTGGCTACTCTTGTTAAACCGAGTGGCACTGTGTTTTCGGGTGATGTCGCTGATAGGGTTTTTGTTCTGGGTGAGTGCTCTTCTAATAGTTTGGAATCTGCTCCGGTAATTACTTTTGTGCCAGGTGATACTTCTAAGGTAGTTGTTGTGGAAGTTGAGGATAAGAGGGAGGAGGGTGAATGTACTCTGATTGCAACAATGCCTGTTAAGGATCTTTCTGAGGATGGTTTAGCTGAGATTCCACTTGTTACAGCTTGTGATTCACCCCTTCCAAATGATAACTTGTTAGCTGTTAAGGCTAAAGACACTCTGGATAAAATGAAGCTGTATTATGGTAACAAAGCCTAAGAAGGGCTCGGGAGGTAAGAGGAATCAGAAACGACAATCCCCGAGAGGGGGTAGACGGCGTTGATCTGTTTGGGTGGGTTTCTCATCTTCTTTTTGTTCTAATGATTTTTGGTTGTAGGAATATCTGGGGTCTCAATGACCCTATGAAACAAGCTGAAGTCAGGAGGTTTTTTCGTGATGAGAAACTTTCTTTGTGTGGTTTAGTTGAAACTAAGGTGAAGAATATTAATTTTGTGAGTGTTTCCAGAACTATTAATCCTTCGTGGAAGTTTTTTTGCCATTCTAATGTTCTCCTGTTTGGTCGAATTTGGGTTTGTTGGAACCCCAATGATGTTGATGTGAGAGTTATTAGTTCTTCTTCTCAAGCTATACACTGTCGTGTGTCTGATGTTTCTGCTATTTGGAGTTGTGTGGTTTCTGTGGTTTATGGTGAGTGTTAGGGGTGTTCATAGGGGCGGTGATATGATCCAGGGTACCCTCCAAATAGTCGTCAATGACATAGTTCAATTGGGCTTATTGTGGGTTAACATGTATTCAATCTTCAAGTCCAAGACAACTTTCAAACCTAAAGAACCGGATTGAAATGGATGAGAATGACGCAAGCCCAAATAGAAGTAGTTTTGACGAATCAAGTCTTACACCAAAAATTCGGCTAAGACAAGACTTAATGGGCTTGAGACACATAATTTGGGCCTTGTTACATGAAGGCCACAAAATTTAGGAGCTTTTGGTGCAATGAGGCAACTTTAGATATTTTGGGAACAATTGTCACATTTGTTGACTTATTAGGCACATTTGTTGGATTTTTATGGTTTTGTTGTTTTTTCCTTTTGTTGAATTTTTTGGCAAAGTTGTTGATGACTTTAGCCACCTTATTTGACATTTATGTTATGTTGTCTAGATTATCAAATGACTATTAAGGGCATAGCCTTTAAATAACCATTAGTTAGCAAGTTATGATGTTTTTGTATTTTTGCACCTATTAGGGTTTCCTTCATTTTACTATATATTGTAACATTTCTTTCTTAATGAAATAAATCATCAATTTTCGAAATTAGCTTCATCTTGAAAGCTTGGCTTTGTCCAAAAATTGCTTAAGGGATGTATTCCCTTTATTTCATGCAATCGACTTATCTAAGGCGTGGCAACCTTAATGGCCTCTCTGTGCTAGCAGAACACTACAAGGAATCATCTTAAGGGTTCTCAAAGACAAGTTCTTTGTGGTTCTTCTTTGTGGACTTGGAAGAGTTTTGTTCCTACAAAATCAAATTCGCAGTGCTTGGGGTTCTAACCGTTGCGAGGGGTTTACTTGGCCTTAAACATCCAAATGAGTTTCGTGTCACTATTGGTTTTCCTGAGAGGTTGGTGGGCTGGATTAGGGAGTGTATGACTTCTACTATGTTCTCTGTGTCTATTAATGGGGAGCTGAATGGTTTTTTCTCTGGGGGCCGTGGTTTGCGACAAAGTGATCCTATGTCTCCTTATCTTTTTATTTTGGCTATGGAAGTTCTCTCGGGCTTACTTCATAATATGGCTCATGATCGGGGTTTCAAGTTTCATTGGCGCTGTTCTAAGGACCGCCTCACACATGCGGGGCGGCTTCAGCGCATCAAGTCAGTTTTGTTCTCCATTCAAGTTTATTGGTTTTCTCTATTTATTCTTCCTAAGTCTGTTATTAGGAAGGTGGAGACGACTCTTAGATATTTCCTTTGGAAGGGTAGTGAGCTCACTTCCTCAGTGGCGAGAGTGGCTTGGAGTAGAGTTTGTTTACCTCAGGAATAGGGGGACTTGGGGGATTAAGAGTTTGGATACTTGGAACAGAACGGCAATTGTTAAGCATTTATGGTTTCTTTACTCTGGCCAGGTCTCCTCTTGGTCGACTTGGGTTCAGTCTTACCTGCTTCAGGGGCGGAGCTTTTGAGAGGTTTCTTATCCTAGAGATAGTTCTTGGAGCTGGCGGAAGATTTTGGAGCTTCGTTCTTGGGCGCGTCGGAGAATGAGGTTTAAGATTGGGAATAGTGAAAAGACGATGTTGTGGTTTGATAACTGGCATTCTCTGGGTCCGATTGTCGATACGTTGGGTGAGAGAGTTATTTAAGACTCTGGCATGGATAGGATGGCTACAGTTGCTTCTATTATCTCTGGCTCTTCTTGGTGTTGGCCCCCTACTAGGTCTGCTGCCCTTGTTGAGTTGGCCCGGTCCCATCAGTCGGATCCTTCTAGTATGAGGGAGGATGAGTTAGTTTAGGAGGATGACAATAGAGGGAGGTTTTCAGTGAATAGTGCTTGGAATGCTATGAGGACGAATGGCACTTTGATGCATTGGTATCAGGTTGTTTGGTTTCATAAAGCTATCTCGCGCCATTCTTTTCTGCTTTGGATGACTATTCAGGGTGGCCTTTGTACCTAGGATCGTTTGATGATGTTCAGTGTCTCTGCTTGCTCGCGATGTGTCTTTGTGGTTGCTCAGGTGAGAGGATATTGATCACTTATTCTTCCAATGCTATTTCTCTTTGTGAGTTTGGACGACTGTGCTAGCCATGTGTGGGTTAGATTGGAGCTCTCGGGGTTGGCTGCGGACTGTGAGTGGATGTATCAGTTTACCAATGGCTCTTTATGTCATCTTTTTGTTCAGCTTTCGTTTAATGCGTCAGTTTACCACATCTGGAGGGATAGGAATGCCCGCACTCATGATGTGCCTCCTCGCCCTATCAGAGTTCTGCTTAGTGTATTGTGTTTACTGTTCAGACTCATGCTAGCTTATTGCGGAGGGTGAAACCATCTTATGATAATAAATGGCTTCACCTCTCCTGGCACATGTCTGATGACATCTTCTATTGTTCTTGTTTTATTTGTAGCCGTACGACTTTTCTGCTAGAATGGTATGTCCTCTCTAGTTGTCTGGGGTATGCCAGGCTTTTGTACAAAGTCCAGACGGGAGCACAAAGAACATCCCCCACAATACTCCAAGTCTTCTTAAAGAAGCCCGAATTAAACCCGTCTGGACTAGGAGCCTTATTGTCCTTCAAAGAAAACAAGATAGACTTAATCTCCTCATAAGAAACCTCCAGAGCAAGAGTCACCCTCTGCTCAACAGACACATGCTTCGTAATAGCGGAATGAAGAATATCCCTATCAAAATCCTGCAAACAAGGCTGGGGCCCCAAAAGAGTCTCATAAAAAGATACAATCTCCTCTCTAACCAAAACATCATCCTCTAGACGAGTCCCATCCTCCTTGGAAACAGAAGTAATCTTAGTGCGACAATGATGATTCTTCATAGCATTGAAGAAGAATTTTGAACTCTGATCCCCAAGAGCCATTGAATACGAGATTTCTGTCTATTTAAACCCTCATCAGACCGACATAGATCACCATACCATAAAGAAAGTCTCGCCTCTTCTGCCAACAAAGCCGAATCACTAGGGTTATCCTGCAAAGCACACTGCACCCTATCCAACTCCCTCCTAGTCTCCAAGACCCTACTCGATAGGTTAGAAAAATGATCAACATTAAACTTCTTCAAAGCCACCTTAACACTTTTTAACGTACTACACAAGCGGAACATCGGGGTACCACGAACATCAATAACCCAAGCCCTAGCCACAACAGAAAGGAAATCAGGGTGTTCAGTCCAAAAATCAAAGAATTTGAAATGAATTCTCCCATTTGGGAGCTCATCAAGCTTAATAACCATATGAGAGTTGTCCGAAATCCGTGGGGGAAGAAACCTAGCAACCGAACCCGGGAAGACACTCCCAATAGGAGTTAGCGATAACACGATCAAGCTTCCGCCAAATAGGAGAATGAACCTGCTTATTAAACCACGTGAAACGACAACCAGAGAATTGAAGATCATCTAAACCAGCCTGACCAAAGCAGCAACCCAAATCGTCTTTCCAAGACGGCCACAACAATGGACCACCACTATGCTCGAGAGACGTACGGATGGTGTTGAAATCCCCCATAACTAACCAAGGAGAATCATCAAAGTCACTTCCACAAGTAATCAAATTGGCCCAAAGCTCCCGACGCTTCTCATAATCACACTCACCATAGACCACAGAGACCACACAACTCCAAAAAACAGAAATATGAGACACACGACAATGAATAGCTTGAGAAGAAGAACGAATAATGCTCACATCAATATAGTTGGGAATGTACTCTAAGCTGAGTGATTCTTATACTATGAGAATCATGTCAAGACGCTGCTGACCCGTCATGGGACTCAGAGCATCAATGGAACTCCTCAGGCCCAACGCTGAGTCAGGATGGCCAGACCTATAATCCAGAACTAGATAAGAAGAATAGTGCAAAGGGGCTGGGGAGGGAACACAAGGAATCGACCTCACGATAGTACGGCCCACAGAAGGGCGGCGCGACCTCAACACTGGAGGACTGGAAGCAGTCATCAACGAAGAAGGAAAATGATGAGGAGAAGAAAATGAAATGAGAAAAGAGTGGGTAAGGGAGAACTGCAAATCTAAAAGTAAATCGTAAGGAAGCAAATCACAAAAAAAAAGATCAAGTGTGAGTAAAAACCAGATATGACTCACGAAGAGAAAAAAATCGATAGAGATGAGAGCATTTTAGGTTTTTTTTTTTCCATTGAAAAAATTCCTGAACACGAGATTTTTGTCTAGCTAAACCCTCATCGGCCCGAATAAGGTCACCATACTGTAAAAAAAGACCAATTTCTTCTACCAACACAGCCGAGTCACTCGGATTATCCTAGCACACTGCACCCTATCTAACTCATTCCTAACCTCTAAGGCCCTACCCGAAATATTAGAAAAGTGCTCAACATTAAACTTCTTTGGAGCCACCTTCACACTTTTCAACTTACAATAAAGCAGAACATTGGGGTACCACAAACATCAATATCCCAAGCCCTAACCACAACAGAAAGGAAATCTGGATGACCATCCAAAAAATCAAAAAATTTGAAAGAAGTATTCCCCTTAGGGAGCTTAGCAAGCTTAACAACCATATGAGAGTGGTCCGAAATCCGAGGGGGAAGAAACCTAACAACCGAACCTGGAAAGAGACACTCCCAATAGGAATTAGTAACAACATGATCAAGCTTCTGCCAAATAGAAGAATGAACATGCTTATTAAACCACGTAAAACGACAGCCAGAAAACTAAAGATCATCCAAACCAGCTTGGCCCAAGCAACATCCTAGGTCATCCTTCCAAGAAGGCCATGACAAAGAACCACCACTATGCTCGAGAATAGAACGAATAACATTGAAATCACATATAACTAACCACGGAGAAACATCAAACTCACTACCACTAGCAATCAAATCAGCCCAAAGCTCCTGACGCCTCTCATAATCACACTCACCATAGATCACTGAAACCACACAGCTCCAAAGAGAAGAAACATGTGAGACACGACAGTGTATAACTTGAGAAGAAGAACGAATAATACTCACACCAACACACTAGGATTCCAACAAACCCAAATTCGACCAAACGGAAGAACATTATGATGGCAAAAACACTTCAATGAAGAATTTATCGCTCGGGAAATGCTCACAAAATTAAAATGCTTCACCTTAGTTTCAACTAAACCACACAAAGAAAGTTTCTCAGTACGAAAGAACCTCCTAACCTCAGCTTGTTTCAAAAGGTCATTGAGACCCCGAATATTCCAACAACCAAAAATCATTAAAAACAGATAGAAAATGGGACACCCACATAAGCAAATCATTGTCGTCTACCCCATATCGGGGAATTTCGTTTCTGACCCCTCTTACCTCCCAAGCCCTTCTTAGGTTTGCTACCATGATCCATAATCCTTTTCTCCAACGAGTCTTTGGTATTAACAGCTAGCATATTGGCATTAGAAAGAGGCGATTCACAATCGGTTACAAGCGAAAACACAACATGACCATCCTCAGACAGATCCCTAATAGGCAGTGTGGCAATAAGAGTGCATCACCCTCCTCACTCTTATTCACAGCCTCCACAACAACTTTCTTAGAAGTACAAACTGGCACAGAGGTAACTATCGGAACCGAACCCAAACTCTTAGAAGAGCACTCCCCCAGAACAAAAACCCTATATGCGGCATCAATCGAAGTCACAGCCCCACTCGGCTTGATAAGAGTAGCCAGAATCATAGCCTTACCCCTCTTCTTCTTAGAAACTGAAATCCATGCACCCTCTTTATCCTTAACAACCACATCTGAAACAGCTACATCCTTAGAGGGAGTGAACCCAGGTTTGTGATGGCTTACTCTCCTCCCTACTGGGAGCCTTCATAGGGCAATAATTCAGCGAATGACCAAAAACCTCACAAGTAATTGTAGGACACATAAATGGGCGACGCTGTTCCGGGCTCGCGGCCCGGTTGGGAGTACGGAGTAGCCCGCGGGGGACTAAACCGGAGAATAAAATGGAGTCGCCACCCGGTGTGAACCGGGAAAATGATTTAAGGCCGTACTCACCCCTCGCAAGGGAAGACCTCAAACCGTTGGGTTCGGAATGGTCTCTTACTTATGCCACTTCTAATGAACGGATTTGTGCAATAATTTAACCAAGTCTACACAACATACATGTCCGAGATTAACCTAGATCTAGTTCACGTTCATAAAGGCAAACATGCAATATCACACAACGAATATGTTGAATTATCAAACACGAAAACTAAATAACAACCTAAGCATAAACGTGGATTAAGCTCCTATTGCGAAAGAAAATAACTATAACGTACATAAGGAAATAACGTACTAACGACCTAATCATGCTTAAGAAATAAATAACATACTAGCAACCTAATCATGCTCAAATACAAGGTTTGGATGAAAAGAAATATGTGTGTCTCTCAAGTGGTACGTGGTATTGTATCCCGAATACAAACCGCAATACCGTCCATTCGGATTCGGCTACAGAATTTACGTCCGGGTTTCCATCCGATATACTGCAAGAGAAAACACATATTCCGTTCATCCGGAATTCACATCATGCAATCTCATGAATATTATAAATCAACACATGCGGAATAGACATGTGGCCAACTATTTTGGCCTTTCTCAATGTAGGACCTCGCATACCCGGTTGGACGTAATCCACGTCAACCGAGCATGCCGTGTCCGGGTCAACAAAATAAAATATAACAAAGGGTGCCCTCAGGTCTTACCTTTTAAGTCGCTTTCCGAGAGTGCATTTCACGGTGGCGGAAGGGTTATCGTTCCGCTATTTTCACTGGTCCACTGTTTCCGTTGTTTTCACCGGTCCACTATCTCCGCTATTTTCACTGTTTTTACTGGTCTGCTGTTTCCGCTGTTTTAGCTATTTTCACCTGCGGTTTTCACTCACTATTTTCTCTATTTCGCTCACGGTTTTCACTCGCTATTTTCGCTGTTTTTAGTCACTGTTTTCAGGTTACTTCCCGTGGTTATTTTACAGATTGTGGGCGTGATGTTTGGGGCTGTTTTGCTCGGTGTTTCAGGGCTGGTTGATGTTCGGTGGGTGCATGCAGCCGAGAGAGATGAGTTGCGTGCAGGCAGGCTGGTTCTCGAATGGATTATGACGTGAAAGGTTGCTGCTTCAGGGGTTTATTTACCGTGAATGTAGGGGTAGTTATGTGACTGTAGGGTGCAGTTTGAGGGTTTGTGTCTAAGGGGTCGTTGCTTTGTCATAGGGTTTGCCGTGGGGAGAAGATGAGAGGCAGTGGGATGTGTGGTTTGTTGTTCTGTGAGTGTGTGTCATGCAGTGAGGGAATGGGCTGAGTAAGTTGTCTAGGGTTTATTTGCCATGTCGTGGCTGTGAAGGGTTATTGGTTGGTTGAAGGGCTGTTGTGCCTGGTTTGTGTGATGCGAAGGAGGGAGCTGCTGGCTGATCTGTGCATGCAGGGCTGCTGTTGATGAGTTGAAGAGTACGTGATGGCTTGTTTGTGAACCGTGGTTAAGGGCGTGAGGTGCTGTTGAAGGGAAGTGCAAGGGCTGTTTTACGTGCGTGTGTATTTGAGAGTGGCAGTTCTGTGCATGGTGAAGCCGAGAGCTTTGAGTGAGAGTGAGGGCTTTAGGGTTTATTTGGCTAGGTGTTTTTTGTGTGAACTACAGTGTATGGAATGAGGGAGACGTGAGCAGTTGATGGGTGTAGACGGCTCTTAGGGTTTCATGGTTTGGTGCATGGTAACGTTGATGAGCAGTTTGCTTGTCTTTGGGTAGCTCTCGTCAGTGTAGCTGCTTCGTGGCTTTGTGGGCAGTTATAAGGGTGGCTTTTTTGTTCAACTATGGGGTTGTATGAAGGCAGTTTGGCACGCTGAAGGTGCTAGGTTTAGAGCTAAGGGCGTGATGGAGTGTGTTGATGATCGCCCTCCCCCTGTGCGTGAGTGTCATAGGGTTTATATGGCTTCATCTGGAGTGAGAGAGAGAGGCACGACATGGGTGCTTATGGGTCTACATGGGGCGTGAAGAGTGGTTATGGATGGTATGGGTGTTGCATGGAAGGTTATGGGTATTTTATGGAGGATGCATGGGTGGTTTGTGGATTTTGTGTTTGTTAAGTGCAGTGCATGGATTCTATTTGTTGTTTTGTGCTTGTTTGGTTTGTGAAGGAATGGTTTGTGAACATGATTCACGTGGGAGTTGTGGTGGTGGAATGGGTTTTGTCATGGGTAGTGGTTGCATGAGTGATAGGAATGAGCGGTTTGGATTTTTGTTGCTTGGTGGTTGGTTTTTGGTCGTTTGGGAGGGAATCGTTTTGGATAGAGTGGTTTTTGGTTATTTGGGTAGGAATTGTGAGATATGGGTTTGGGCCGAGGGTAATTTTTAAAACTGAGACCGAACGAGCGAACCCGAAACATGAACGAGCGAACCAAATCCAACAAAAATGTCAATTCTTGACCCTTCCCTTCCGACGATCGCTTTCCGCGACTTCCGCAACTAAAAAGGTAGTGCCTCCATTCGAGGCTCATCATCGAGACTTACATGTAAAAATGCAGTGCCTACAGTCGCCCCCACTTTGATGGGACTTGTGCAGTGTGTGACAATGACAATCCTATCAAAGTACGTGCAATGTATTTTCACTTACCTGGCTCGCCAGCTGCTGCCTGGTTTGCCTATTGCTCTGAACTGAGTTGATGACGCAGTGGACCTCGATCCTGGGACGCATCCCGAAACTGCGACTGAGCTGATTGTGATAGCAAAGTGCTTTCGTCCTCTGGGCTTTGTTCCCGAACTGTTTTGAGATAGGGCTTTATTCCCCCGAGCTTTGTTCCCGAACTGTGTTGAGATGAGGCTTTATTCCCACGAGCTTTGTTCCCGAACTGTGTTGAGATAGGGCGCTATTCCCCCGAGCTTTGTTCCCGAACTGTGTTGAGATGAGGCTTTATTCCCTCGAGCTTTGTTCCCGAACTGTGTTGAGATAGGGCGTTATTCCCCCGAGCTTTGTTCCCGAACTGTGTTGAGATAAGGCTTTATTCCCCCAAGCTTTATTCCCGAACTGTGTTGTGATGAGGCTTTATTCCCCCGAGCTTTGTTCCTGAACTGTGTTGAGATAAGGCTTTATTCCCCCGAGCTTTATTCCCGAACTGTATTGATATGAGGCTTTATTCTTTCGAGCTTTGTTCTCGAACTGTGTTAAGATGAGGCTTTATTCCCTCGAGCTTTATTCCCGAACTGTGTTGTGATGAGGCTTTGTTCCCGAACTATACTGAATGTGGGCTTTATTCCCCTGGGCCTTGTTCCCGAACTGTGTTAAGATAGGGCTTTATTCCCCTGGGCCTTGTTCCCGAATTATGTTGAGATAAGGCTTTATTCCCCCGATCTTTATTCCTGAACTGTATTGATATGAGGCTTTATTCTTTCGAGCTTTGTTCTCAAACTGTGTTAAGATGAGGCTTTATTCCCTCGAGCTTCGTTCCCGAACTGTGTTGTGATGAGGCTTTGTTCTCGAACTATACTGAATGTGGGCTTTATTCCCGAACTATGTAAAGATAGGGCTTTATTCCCCTGGGCCTTGTTCCTGAACTGTGTTAAGATATGGCTTTATTCCCCTGGGCCTCGTTCCCAAATTATGTTGACTAAGGGCTTTATTCCCGAACTGTACTGAATGTGAGCTTTATTCCCTGGGCCTTGTTCCCGAATTATGTTAACTGTGGGCCTTATTCCCGAACTGTGTTGAATGTAGGCTTTATTCCCGAACTGTACTGAATGTGGACTTTATTCCCTGGGCCTTGTCCCCGAACTGTTTCAAGATAGGGCATTATTCCCATAGGCCTTGTTCCCGAATTATGTTGACTGTGGGCCTTATTCCCGAACTGTACTGAATGTGGGCTTTATTCCCTGGGCCTTGTTCCCGAATTATGTTAACTGCGGGCCTTATTCCCGAACTGTGTTGAATGTGGGCTTTATTCTCGAAACAGATACTGATATGGGCCTCGCCCCCAGACTGGTACTGATATGGGCCTCGTCCCAAACTGATACTGATATGGGCCTCGCCTCAAACTGATACTGATATGGGCCTCGCCCCAAACTGATACTGATATGGGCCTCGCCCCAAACTGATACTGATATGGGCCTCGCCCAAACTGATACTGATATGGGCCTCGCCCCAAACTGATACTGATATGGGCCTCGCCCCCAAACTGATACTGATATAGGCCTCGCCCCCAAACTGCCCAAACTGATACTGATATGGGCCTCGCCCCCAGACTGATACTGATATGGGCCTCGCCCCTAGACTGATATTGATATGGGCCTCGCCCCAAACTAATACTGATATAGGCCTCGCCCCCAGACTGATATATGGGCCTCGCCCTAGACTGATATATGGGTCTCGCCCCAAAGTGATACTGATGTAGGCCTCGCCCCGGATTGATACTGATATGGGCCTCGCCCCAAACTGATATATATGTGGGCCTCGCCTACAGATTGACACTGATGTGGGCCTCGCCCCCAGACCGAAACTGATGTGGGCCTCGCCCCCAGACTGAAACTGATGTGGGCCTCGCCCCAAACTGATATGGGCCTCGCCCCAAACTGATACTAATATGGGCCTCGCCCCCAGATTGATGCTGATGTGATGTGGACCTCGCCCATAGAATGCCATACTCGGCGAAACTGGATACTGATGAAGGTGTGGGCCTCGCCCCGAGAATGCCATACCCGGCGAAACTGATACTGATGAAGGTGTGGGCCTCGCCCCCAGACTGCCATATCCGGCGAAACTGATACTGATGATGTTGTGGGCCTCGCGCCCAGAATGCCATACCTGGCGAAACTGATAATGATGATGTTGTGGGCCTCGCCCCCAGAATGCCATATCTGGCGAAACTGATTCTGTTGACGATGTGGGCCTCGCCCCCAGACTGCCATACTCGACGAAACTGATACTGATGATGTTGTGGGCCTCGCCCCCAGAATGCCATATCTGGCAAAACTAATCATGATGACGATGTGGGCCTCGTCCCCAGAGTGCCATACTTGGTAAGACTGATACTGATAATGATGCGGGCCTTGCCCCCAATGTGCCATACCCGGCAAGACTGGTAATGATGTGGGCTTCACCCCAAGAGTGCCATACCCGGCAAAGACTGATAGTGATGTGGCCTCAACCCGCAGAGTGTCATACCCGGCAAAGACTGATAATGATGTGGGCCTCACCCCCAGAGTGCCATACCCTGGCAAAGACTGATAGTGATGTGGACCTCGCCCCCAGAGTGCCGTACCCGGTAAAGATTGATAATGATGCAAATGATTTATTTCAACATACTATATTGCTCTCCTCGAGACAATCTTAACAGCTAAACATATTTTCGTCCTCAACGAATGCTTTGTGTCAAAACTAGAGAACCTTCAAAGTACTTGATACACTCAACTCCAATCGTCTGAATAGGTGATCTGAACTAGACTCCTAGTGTGTGTGTGTGCTAAGGCTCTTTCACAGCTTGTTCCTTAAGTGGGCCAACTCGATGATTTTGCTTTGGAAAATCGAACCAGTGGGTCTAACCAACCTGGATGTCTTAATCACGTTTTGTGATTACTTCAGCGTACTCAACATGATATGGTCTTCGTCTTTTTTTCTTTTGTCTCTTTCTTTTCATTTTGAATTTTCTCTTTTTTTTTTCTTTTCTTTTCTGACACACCTACCCTTTAAGGTAGCATTTCTCCTCATGGTGGTCCTAATACTCGCCCATGGGTAGCTTCACGCTTATCGGTTATAGGTGGTCTATTTTTTTTCTTTTTATTTTAGAGACTTTTTTCTTTATTTCCAACCATATCATATATCATAGCATCAGTAAACCAGGGTGGACTTCCAGGTAAACGGTCATTCACTAATCCATCATCTCTTCAACTAGTCACCTTGCCAACCACTCAGGCTTCTACCGCTGAGATCCCGCAATCAAGTGCTCGTGAGTCTAACTGAGATCAATCCATTCAGAATACCGGACGAGAGCACGTCTCGCACTTATCGTTTCTAGGGTTTCTCCCTATAGCATACAATGTCATCACCGGACATATGTCTAACCATCAAAGACTTCTCTCTCTCATTTATTTTTTTACAATTAAACTAGAGCACAAACTTTCAAATATGTCTCATGTCTGTAATACCTGGTTATTAGGAAACATCACTGATTAAGATCAATGTCCAATCTGCGCTTCTTGCCACGATCACTATCTGTCCAGTCCAATTTGGAGAGGATGGGGTCGAGCTTCGGTTCAAAAGCTATGATCTGGTCAATCAACTCTTCAGCCTTTGTCGTAGTCAAAAAAATATCTTGAACAGATTTGGTGACGAACTCGTGTTTTTTTAGCTTCCGCGAGAAATACAAACAGAAAATCGAAGAAATGCTCAATGTTGAGTATCCCAATGGGCTTCCGATGAATGTTTAAATGCGCCCATGATGCTACCGTGAATATTTCTTCAAGGGTACCAAGTCCACCTGGTAACGCAATAAACGCATCCGCAGTATTGATCATTTCATGGAGTCGTTCAGACATACCTGATACGATGCGTTCATCTCCATTTGTTGGTCCAATTAAATGTTCGTCCGCCAAAGGTTTTGGAATGATTCCCAAAACATGACCGCCACTTTCCTGAACGGCTTTTGAAATGCTTCCCATTATCCCAAGATTGCCACCGCCATATACTAGGTGCATATTTCTTTCCGCTATGACTCGCCCCAATTCTTTTGCAGCCTCAATGAATTCTGGTTTATTACCAGTGTTGGATCCACAGAAAACATAAATTCTCTTGAATCGCTGCTGTGAAGTTGCTTCCATTTTCTTTCTTTTACTTGGATGTATATCTGGATGTGTTGAAGAGAGAAATGTTGAGCTGAATTTATAGAACCTGAAAAGGGTTGAGTAATAATTGCACTAATATCTTCCACAGAACGATTGTTAGCTAAACCACAAAAGAAATTGTGAGAGGTCAAAAAGTCTTGGCTCCTGTCTACGAAAATAAAAGAAAACAACAAAAGAAGTCGTGAAATGTCAAAAGGTCTTGGATCCTGTCTACGAAAATAAAAGAAAACAACAAAAGAAGTCATGAAATGTCAAGAGGTCTTGGATTCTATCTACGAAAATAAAAGAAAACAAGAAAGGAAAAGCAATAATTAAGGCAACAGAATTGTGTACTCAATACGCCACTCGCTTGGTATAAATTCATTAGGATGTGTCTCAAGAATTCTTTCTTTACTCAGCCACCACTAATGAATTAGCTCCCATCTTTGTGATTGCCCAAACACCATTCCTTCCGTCTTAAAATGCTCCGTCTGGGCTTTTACCTACAAAAATAACACACAAAATTAAAAATTCTACAAATTGTATACACAAAACATGAAAACAGAAATTGCAACAAAGTGCATGGGTTGCCTCCCTGCTAGCGTTAAATTCATCGTCTTCAGCCAGACATGACCGAAATCCACCTGTCAAGGTGGCTTCAATGTCGTCCTCAGTACTTGTGCCACCTTTTGATCTTTGCCGCTTTCCCTTTTTCTTCTTTAAAACTTGCGAATACAAAACAATAGAATAAATATGTGTGCATGTAATGTATACGTATACATGTGTGGAGATACTCCATGTTCTTGATGGGTGAGACCCTCATTGTGCTCCTTGGCGCCATGTGTTTCCTCCTGCTAGTTCTTCCATTTCTGTTTAAAACCTGCAAACATAGGACAAACATAAGAATTGCAAGTACATTACGTGTATGCATGCATAGATATGTTTCCTATCCCGTTGGGCTAGGCCTTTCGCCAATTCCCTTGGTGACTGCTCAGTCTTCTTTCCTTCAGGCAAAATACAGCTGCAATCTGTCCATGTTATTGGCTATACGGAGTGCGGCCAAATTGACCACAACATTGGTCAAAACTTGCAATATCTCAATAATTTCGATTACTTTGGTCTCCAATTGATCCAGGCGGGATCCCTCGTTGGCTGACTCGCTCATGTTGGATGATGGTCTTTCGACAAGTCTTCTTTCTTCCCTAACCCAACGGGTATCTATGATGGCTTTTAAACACAAGGGTTAACATGATGCGTGTATGCATGAGATGCATGAGTTGTGTGCGATGTATGGAATATGTAAGCTCATAAAAATTTCATACTAATTGGCCTATTATCATTTTAAAGTATTCAATCACATTATTGCGCGGTGCAAACTTGTCCCAGTTGAAAAGGCCCAACAAGTTTATACTTTTGCGATAACATGGCTAAACAACTTCAAATAATAAGAGGCCTAAACACAAAAATGGCCCATCGTCATTTTAGAAGCTTTTGGCTCAATTTGTCAAAGGACGCGAACTTGTCCCAGTTTAAATGGCCCAACAAGTTCATATCTCTTGACAAGAGGTCCAACAGAATCCAAATGATAATGGTCCAAAACACAAGCATAATTAAATATTTTCTAAGGGTCATACAACTAAGGTTCACATGTAGGCTTTAGGAGTGTAAACAAAAGCTCTCGCTGACGAAGGATTGCCCACAACTAGGACTCCCCACTCAAGGGTTCAAACGACCAAGTGAGCGCACCTTTTTTATACCTCACGGTACGTGCCAACGAGTTACGGTGTGTGACTGACTGTCAAATGGATTTCCCGTTGTAGATTCCCCAGAGGGAGGGTGGAGCGATGCTCTCTTAAGTACCCAAGCCCCTTAGGCTCTTATCGCTTGGTGTCAGGAATAAACAACGAGTCCTCCAAATTAGTCTATCACAGTAGGCTACAAGTAGATGATTATCTAGGTGCCTTCACAGCTTTTCCTTATGATGAGTGGTATTTATATCACTTATTCCCACTCATTTGACCTAATATTTCGAATAGTTTCTCGAGTTTTGTGAACGTTTTGATGTATTTTGTGTTATTTTGCAGATAAATAAAGTTTGGAAAGCATTGGAGGCAATTTGGGGCAAAAACGGACAAAAATGCGTCAACAGAGATATTTTGGTCTTTAGCGCGTCGCGAAGCCAAGCCTTCCGCGTCGCGACGTCTAAAATGCGCCGAACAATGCTAACGTGCACCGGGTCCACAAATCAGAATCTGAGAAAAATTTGACTTTGCTAAAATGCGCCGTGCCACGTGTCACCATCACAGCCAATCTGCTAACATGCGCCGTGCCACGTGTCAGCATCCTACGGTGCCGATAGTCATCATCGCCACGTGTTCAACGTGTCATTCCATGTCATCAGCCACGTCAGCAAGTCAACAAGTCAACATTGCCACCTCACCGCCACGTCATCATCAACCAATCAGGAAGTGACACGTGTCGCAATTCTACGGTGCCGAAAGTCTCTTTCCCACGTGTCGCCACGTCGTCGCCATGTCACCGCCACGTCATCGCCACGTCAGCATCAATTATTGGATATCCTATCCTTATTTGACACGTGGCGGATAAGAATCTCAGCGACCAATCAGAAGCCGCCACGTGTCATAATAATTGAAGCCCAACTACTCTGCCACGTGTCACCTTATCAGCTTATCCAGAAACTTCAAACCAGCGAACCAGAGCTTGCCACGTCGACAGAAGCTGGCGTAGCGACGCTGAGGGACCTGGCATTGCGACGCTGGAAGCTTATCCGCGCCTATAAATTGAGCTCGAGATTTCAGAATTCAGGGTACCACTCTCTCTCTTCTATTCTATCTAAAGAGAGAGTTTATCTCTCTAGATTCTTTAGTTTTTAGTTTTTTTAGTTTTTTAATTTTTAGTTTTGTAAATAATTTTAATTACGTTTTGTGATAATAGTAAATTAATTTTTACTTTTTACTTTTTACAGTTTTTACTATTTACCATGAGGAGGTAACTTCTCCAGCTAGGGTGAAAGGTAATTCTTTTACTGTTACTATTTAGATTAATCTCCCTTAAAAATAATATATTCACTATTTAAAATATTGACTTAAAAAGGATACCGCCAGATTGGTCGGTTGGTAATTCATTTTAATCTGATTTAAACCTGACTAATAAAGGATACCGCCAGATTGGTCGGTTGGAGATTTAATGTTGGTTCCGCCTTTATGGCCGGTTGGACTTAATTTGACTTAATCAGGTTACCGCCTATATGGCTGGTTGGAAAAAGAATCACAAGTTTATATATTATTTTATGGGAGATATCTAAATTAGTAGTAGTAAAAGTAATTCCTTTTACCTTAGCATTTTATTTTATTTTACTTTTCAGTTTTACTTTATGTCTTTTACTTTTCAGTATTTTTACTGTATGTCTTTTACTTTTAAGTTGTTACTAGCCCTAGTTATGTGTTAGTTATCTGGGGTTGTGATGAATTCTAATATCACCGGTTTATAAGGGGTTATTTTATAGTTTGGGTAATTTAAAGGTTTACTTATTAAGTCTTAAGCTTAATGCTTCTTGTTGTCTGATCACCAATAAGATTGATGTGGTAAATCTAAAATGAACTAGACATAGGGATTTTAGGTTTCAACCTTAGACTTAATAGCCCACGATCTTCCTTGAGGATAGATAACCCTTTAATAGATTTCCTTACAGGATAGGAATATACCTGTCGGGCGGGGGTAGCCATAATTGGAACTTAAACTTAATGAATCCAGATAATTTGGTTGACATGGACATATGGTTCAATTGGGTTAAACTGGGTATTTGTGTCTGACCATCGGAAGAGACTTTTACATAATTTAGTGTTCCAGGTTAGTAAACTGATTTATTACACAAACATAAAATAATCACTTCATCTTTTAAAAGATATTAGAAGGATTCACAACCCTAGATCTTTGTGTCTTTTGTTATTTTCCTTAGTATTTTCTTTTGTCTTTTTATTTATTTATTTATTTTGCAAAACCACTTTCAACCAATCAAACAATCATTCTCTTCTCCATCTAATTAGATATTTGTAAATAAATAGTATCAATAATTAATAACAATAGTAGGAATTAAGTCCTCGTGGGATCGATATTTTTATACTACTTGAACGATACGTGCGCTTGCGTTATACGTGTGTGTTTACGCCGGTCAAGTTTTTGGCGCCATTGCCGGGGACTTATATTTCTTGAGTTGTTAATTTTGAAGCTATCTAATTTACTTGTATCTAATTTTCTTTTATCTGTAATTTTTATCTTTTACGTTTGTTTTCAGGTGATTAAAAAATGGAACATTACTGGGAGATTGAGAGATTACGAACCTTACAAAAAGTTTTGCACCCGAGCGATCAATGTACATACCTTTCAGAGTGGCAGAATTATCAGAATCATTCAAAGTATGAAAAACCATCACATTTTCCATCTTATCCACCATCCATATGCGATTTTCATCAACAACTAGAACCATCAGAGGAAGATCAGTTGTTAAACATGCTCAAAGATATGTTCGAGTTGGATGCAATGCTTGAAACAAGCCAGAATTAATTGGAAAGTATTCAGAGACAATCAGAATTCATTCAGAGGATGACAGATCAAATGAGACAATTCACAGAAAACCAGAACTACATACCTCAAGAACCAGTTTCAGATGACACTGATGAAGCCTTCGAGTACCAATCATTTCACAATGACACTTCAACAGAGGAGGAGGCTGAGCAGTATCAACAACAGGAGGTATCAGTTCAGGAGCCCGAACCGGCAAAGTCTCAATTTGACTTTTATTTTTAAGATTCTGACGAGGATGAAGCTGATCTATTTGTACCAACTGCACCAACAACGGAGGATCAAACTTTCAATCCTCAAAATGAAGATCTTGGAGCATGCTTTACCATAATGTTTGAAGAAGATCTATCTGAACCATCCATTCCAGTCATATCAGAGGATGAAGACCTAAAATCTGACATTTCTTCACATCCTTAGGTTGACAATTTTGAAACATGCATTTCACAGATGACGGATGAAGAATTAAATACAAAAATTTTAAAATTCATCTGTGAAGAAAAGGTGGAGCAAGAAGCAGAGCAAATAGAGGAGCAAATGTCTGACCTTAATAAAGATCCAGAGCATTCAGGAGAAACATCGCTATTTTGGGAAATACAAATCAAAGATATCACCCAGAAGCTTGACAGAATGGAACTCCCATTCCAAGTCAAGCACCATATGAGACCTCCTGATTTTCTTTCTTTCTTTGCAGGAATCACTGGAACAACAAGGAGCAAAAAGGTGGCTCGAGCACTGAATGAGACAAAACTATTTTTGCCACTTTACCGTTGGAAGAGACCCTTCAAAAGCAACGCTCACGGGATTGTCTTTAATCGGACATCCAAAACGACATTGAAACCTCCTTAACAGATGAATTTCAGTCACGTCTGGCTGAAGACGAAAAATTTAGCGCTAGCAGGGAGGCAACCCATGCAATTTGTTGTAATTTGTTTTCATATTTTGTGTGAACTTTTTAATTTTGTGTGTTAATTTTGCAGGAAAAATAAAAACGGAATTTTTTTTGGAAAAAACAAGCCAGTACGAGCAGGATTATTTCAAAATAAAAATTTGACAAAATCACGAAGATGTAAAGACAATCCAGTAGAGATGGCCGAGTAAGGAGTCAGCTCGTGAGACGCGTCCCAGTGGATTTATCCGTCGAAAGACTTGGTTTTGTCAAAAAAAAAAAAAAACTAGCGTCGCTACGCCAGGAAAACTTCAGAATCGCGACGCTGGATCGATTGCAGGCCCAAAAACAGCAGCCGCCGAGAACAGAACCCATTTCCCTCATAATTCACAACCACCACAGTCGAGCCTTCATCCCCACCGCAAACCAAATCATCCAACCAAAACCCATCTCAGTCAAACCAAAACCTCACAAAATCGAGACTCACCATTTTCTCTCAAACTTCTACCATTACCGAAACCATGAGCCTCCACAACCGGAATATCCACCTTCGACATCGATCACAGCCACCAACCTCCACCCAAACCGAGAGCCATCGCCGAGATCTACCAAACCGAGAGCAAGCCGAGACAAACCCAGACCGACCGTGAGCTACCTGAATCGAGACAAACCGGTCCATTGCCGAGCCGAACTGCCACTGTCTCGCCTGAACCGCACCACCATCGTCGAGACCGAAACCATCTTCATCCTTGTCGAGACCTTCATCACCGTAACTGAGCCCTTCCTTCACCGATTCACAGCCGAGACACTCACCATCGAGAACCAAGAGAAGCCGAGACCACCACTGTCAGCAACTGATTCGGCCAAGTCACAATCCGAGCAACACAACACCAGAAGCCGTGAACCACCGTCACAGCCACCGAATCTTCACTGCCGAGAGTACCACCACTGCCAAAATCAAAACTGAAATTACGGTAATAATTTGATAAAAAATTTTGATTTGGTAATTGGGATTGAATTCGGTGATTTGGTTGATTGTGACTTGGTATTGCGAGAATTGAAATTGCGAAGTGTTGATATTTGACAAATTGATTCATAGTAATTGGGGGCGAAGTGTGGAGACAGATTGATATTTGGAGTGTTTGGTGATTGAGTATTTTGTGTTGTTGAGGATTTGTGGAAAAACATAGGAGGTTCTGCCAAAATTTCGAAAGAAAAATGCCACCGAAGAGATCCAGAGCTTCAACATCTGCTGAACCCAGTTTTGACACTACAAAATTTGTTTCGGCAGCTGCAGAGAAGAGATTCGAAGAGGGAATGACTAGAAAAGTTCATATTATGGAGAGGGGTTTTGAAATCCGCCCCGGACTATTCCCGGAGATTGACAGGATCATTGCAACCAGACACTGGCAAAAGCTTTGTCTGCAGCCTCACCCAGCTTATGCAGCTATTGTACGGGAGTTTTACGCTAATGCTTATGAGCATCGTGTATATGTAGCAATGGTTAGAGATCAACAGGTAGCATTTGATCCTACTACAATTAACAGATTCTATGGATTACCTGATATGGAAGCTGATGAGTACTCTGCAGTTAAGGAGGAGATTGATATTACACACTTAACAGAAACATTGTGTGTTCCTAATGCGGCTTGGGTATTAAGTAGCAATGGGGAACACCAGAAGATAAGTTCGAGATTACTCAAACCTGAAGCAAAGGTGTGGTTCCATTTTGTGATCCGATCGTTGTTACCAGGATCACACATTACTTATGTCACAAAGGAACGCATGATCTTGTTATATTGCATTCTGGAGGGCTTTACTATTGATGTTGGACAGTTAATCTCAACAAATATAGCCTGGGCTGCGAGATCAACACAGGCAGGTCTGTTATACTGCTACCTGATCACATCACTTTGTACATTGGCCATGGTGCCTGTTGATCCCAGAGAAGAAACAATGCAACCCATGACAGCTTTAACAGCCCGCATAATCCAGCAACTCCGAACAGAGAGACAAGCTCAAGCTGGAGCATCTTCTTCCGCACATCAGCAACAACAACCACCTTAGCCACCACCAAGATCATCAAGGCCTCGCACTAATTCTCAGGAAGTTCGTCGTTTGGGATCTCGAGTGGATTATATGCTTCAATATAACAGAGCAATCGGCCATGCACTACAACAAATGGCAAATGATTTGCACATTAATGTTCCAGAGTTCCCTGACCCACCATCTGACGACAGCGATGAGGAGGAGACTGACGCATAAACTCGGTACCATTGATCCTACCTTTTGTTTATGTTTTGAACGCATTGGGGACAATGCTTAATTTAGGTTTGGGGGTGCAAAACTTTTGTGTTAAAACTTTCCGTTAAAATTTTTCATTTATGCAACAAAATTTCGTTAAAATTTTTTCGTTTTTGCATGATTTCCGTTTAATTTTAGTAATTTTATTTCCGTATTTCGTTTATTTGTGTGTTTTCAAAATCGAAAATCCAAAAAAAAATCAGAAATTTTAAAAATCCATAAAAAGTCCGATGATTTGATTGTTTATTTAGTTAAAAAGTTTTAGGAAAAGATAAATGTTAATTACGCTTATTTGAATTTCTTATCTAGATCAGACTCGCATGCACTATTAAAATAGTTTAATAAGTAGTTAGATAATAAGGAGTTAACAAAGTGACTAGTTAAAGTAATCGGTGGTTAATGAATGACCGTTTATCTGAGCATCTGTTTTTGTCTACAACAATTATTATTATGTGGGGTATGTAAAAAAAAAAAAAAAAAAAAAATTTCTGATGTACAAAAATAAAGCATCTAAGATCCGGGTTATTAAGTCTGTAAGGGTGTTTTAACACCTAGTGCCCTAAAACCAACTGGTTTGGGAGTCACTGGCCCAAAGCTCGTTACATGGATCAGAGATGCTGCAAAAAAATATATTTATATCTGAAGTCTGGGTAATTAAGTCCGTAGGGGTGTCTTAACACCTGGTGCCCTAAAACCAACTGGTTTGGGAGTCACCGACCCAACACTCGCTACATAGACAGAAGATATTGTATATAAATAAAAAAATAGAATAGTAAAAAGAAAAAAAAAATCAGAAAATCAGAAAAATTACATACCTCACCTGAGTTGATTATGGTAGACAGAACTATTTTAGATACTCAGATTGGTTTGACCCATTAATTATTGAGAATTGAGACAAAATCACAAAGTTGATAACTTAGAATCGAAGCTATTTACTGGACTAATCACACACACACTTTGAGTCTGACTTAGGTATGTTGTTCAAATAAAAGGATTTTAGTAGTGATATGCATTTTGAAGGTTCCTCTAACTTTGTTACTAAACATTCTATGAGTACAACTTTTACTTCTCTTTTCTCTTGTCTTTTTGCTTTTGTGTGCATTAGTTTTAACTAACTTTTTACTTTTGTAAAAATGTTTGTGGGTATCATTGCTGTAAACCCTCACGAGACTACAACTCGTCCACTAGGGACACCTAGGGGTTTAAAGGCTTGTTGCATACGCTAAATGCAACCGTGATCCCTACGAAAGTGGCTTAGTTAATTTTATTTTCATGTTATTTTATTTTATGTTTTGCTCGAGGACTAGCAAAATGTTAGGTTTATGGGTGTGATGAGTGGTATTTATATCACTTATTCCCACTCATTTGACCTAATATTTCGAATAGTTTCTCGAGTTTTGTGAACGTTTTGATGTATTTTGTGTTATTTTGCAGATAAATAAAGTTTGGAAAGCATTGGAGGCAATTTGGGGCAAAAACGGACAAAAATGCGTCAACAGGGATATTTTGGTCTTTAGCGCATCGCGACGCCAAGCCTTTCGCGTCGCGACGTCTAAAATGCACCGAACAATGCTAACGTGCGCCGGGTCCACAAATCAGAATCTGAGAAAAGTTTGACTTTGCTAAAATGCGTCGTGCCACGTGTCACCATCACAGCCGATCTGCTAACATGCGCCGTGCCACGTGTCAGCATCCTACGATGATGAAAGTGTGGAACCGGAACCGAACCGGTTAAATCCGGTTCGGTTCCGGTTCCACACTTAAGTGGAACCGGAAAGTCGAACCGAACCGGAACCGAACGGTTCGGTTCCGGTTCGGTTCGGTTCATTTTTTTTTTAATTAATTAAAATAAAAAATTGAGAGGAGTCAAATCATTAAATAAAAAAAATTTATTAATTAAAAAAAATGAGATTAAATTTATAAATAAAAAAAAAATTATTACATTGAAGAGCTTGAGCTTAAATTTTTTAAAATTTAAGTTGCCTACGTATCCTCCAAGGGTGAGAGGAATCAAAGCTCACGTAGTTCCATTATAAGTTTAAGACATATCCCCTTTGTAAATTATAATTTTACATTTATCAATCATCATTATCAGTTGATCCTTCGGCTCCGGGTCCGCAGCTTCCGCTTGCACTTGTTGCAGAAGCATTATCGAACAAATCTTCAAAATCATCGGGGGCATCTTCTTGTTGTCTCAGATCAGCTCGAGTCCAATCATCCACACAAGCTGTTGCTTCTAGAGTGCTTGGATGTAATGAAGATCGCCTAGCTTCCAATATATTACCTCCCAAGCTGAAGGCTTGCTCAACCGCAACGGTGGAAATAGGTGCTGCCAATATCTCTTTAGCAATAATAGATAAAACAGGATATATATTTTGATGCCGGTTCCACCATTCAAGGATTTTAAAATTTTTACTGCATAAACTTTCATTAGAAAACTCAAAATTTGTAGATAAATAATTATCTAATTCAGGGTTATTAGTTGTTGTCGTATCCCTAGATTTTTTATTTCGTTGTAATAACCAACGATCCCCTGCGCTAAGTCTTGGTTGAATTACCGGTTCGCTACTACTAGACTGACCTATTGTTCCTAAGTTATATCTTACAATATAATCATTAAATAAAATAATTAAATCACTTTTTAAATTCGTCATTATGCTCGTAATATCAATGTCATCTAATATTCCTAAATAACCATAGTAAGCTTGTAAACCACCATTCAAACCTTCTAATTTAAATCTAGGATCAAAAACAGCAGCAATAAGATAAAGTAAAGGAATTTCTCTAAAATAATTCAACCATTTTACCTTCATAACAGTAATGGCTTCGAGCAAAACAATATCATTAGGGTCGTCACTGTCAACATGTTCATCGAGAGTGCCAACAATATTCAAACTTTCAAGAAGAAATAAATGTGCAGTGGGATAATAAACACCGCTAAAAACTAAAGTAGCATCATTAAAAACTCTTAAAATATCTAAAATTCTTTCACAAATATCCCATTGACTAGGATAAAGTGTGATATTTTGAACATGTTGAGAAAAAAAACTACATAATGCATCTTTGTATTGAAGTGCTTGACATAAAAGAAAATAAGTAGAATTCCAACGTGTTGGAACATCTCTAGAAAATTTAATCGGTTTAATACCATTTATTTTACAAAACTTGGTCCATTCCCTCCTAACTTGAGAATATGACCAAATACAGTTAAGTGCCGTTTTAATAGGATCAAGGAAAGGAGATAATAATTTTAGACCGTCTTGCACACATAAGTTTAGGACATGACATGTACAACGAATATGAAAAAATCGACCCCCTAAATTTGGTTGACATATTTCTTTTAAATCATTGATGGATGCAGTATTTGCAGATGCATTATCAAATCCAATTGTTAAAATTTTTTCTCCTAAACCATATTCATCAAAAATTACCTTCATCATTCTATAAATATTATGTGCAGTATGTTGGTCATCAAAAACTCTAAATGCAATGAGTCGTTTTTGCATAGTAAATGATGCATCAATCCAATGACAAGTCACACCCATGTATGAGTGTGTTTGCCAATGGTCACTCCAAATATCAGAACATATAGAAATACGACCTTTCATCTCTTTAAATATTTCATTTAAAATAATTTTACCATCTTTATATAATTTGAAAATATGACGTTTTGTTGTGTTTCGAGTCATTCTACATGCAGCAGGGTTTAAAGCATTATGCACGTAATTAGTAAAATGAAGTTTTTCACCAAAGCTTAAAGAAAGATGTGCCATACATGTTAATTTCGCAAATTCTTCTCTATTTTTTGCATCAGAATATTTAAATAAATCTACACTACTCGTACCTCTACTAGATGATGCGTACCTGGCCATTTGAGTCTGCGTCGTATCAATGCCAAATTCAACCGGATGATGTTTCTCCATGTGCTTGATCATATTTCCGTATCCACCAGAAAATTTATAGATAACCCCACAATAGTTTGCAAATTGCTCGTTGTGAACGGCAGGGAGCCAAACGGCTCCCTGCATCCCCCAACGGCAGTAGCCGTTGGGGGAATAAGGCCCCCAACGGCTACTAGCCGTTGGGGGCATTAGGGTTCCTGTTGGAACCCTACGGTTCCAACAGGAACCCGACGGTTCCAACCGGAACCGTTCGGTTCCGGTTGGAACCGTTCGAACCGGTGGAACCGTACGGTTCCACCGGTTCGGACCGGTTCGAGTTGGGGTGGAACCCCAACCGAACCGGTCCCATTCCGGTTCGGTTCCGGAACCGGAACCGGAACCGCCTTCCGGTTCCAACCGGTTCGGTTCCGATTCGGTTCCGGTTCCGAACCGGAACCGTGGCCGGGTCTTCCGCCACGTCATCATCTGCCAATCAGGAAGTGACACGTGTCGCAATTCTACGGTGCCGACAGTCTCTTTCCCACGTGTCGCCACGTCGTCGCCACATCACCGCCACGTCATCGCCACGTCAGCATCAATTATTGGATATCCTATCCTTATCTGACACGTGGCGGATAAGAATCTCAGCGACCAATCAGAAGCCGCCACGTGTCACAATAATTGAAGTCCAACTACTCTGCCACGTGTCACCTTATCAGCTTATCTAGAAACTTCAAACCAGCGAACCAGAGCTTGCCACGTCGACAGAAGCTGGCGTAGCGACGCTGAGGGACCTGGCATCGCGACGCTGGAAGCTTATCCGTGCCTATAAATTGAGCTTGAGATTTCAGAATTCATGGTACCACTCTCTCTCTTCTATTCTATCTAAAGAGAGAGTTTCTCTCTCTAGATTCTTTAGTTTTTAGTTTTTTTTTTAGTTTTTTAGTTTTATAAATAATTTTAATTACGTTTTGTGATAATAGTAATTTAATTTTTACTTTTTACTTTTTACAATTTTTACTATTTACCATGAGGAGGTAACTTCTCCAGCTATGGTGAAAGGTAATTCTTTTACTGTTACTATTTAGATTAATCTCCCTTAAAAATAATATATTCACTATTTAAAATATTGACTTAAAAAGGATACCGCCAGATTGGTCGGTTGGTAATTCATTTTAATCTGATTTAAACCTGACTAATAAAGGATACCGCCAGATTGGTCGGTTGGAGATTTAATGTTGGTTCCGCCTTTATGGCTGGTTGGACTTAATTTGACTTAATCAGGTTACCGCCTATATGGCTGGTTGGAAAAAGAATCACAAGTCTATATATTATTTTATGGGAGATATCTAAATTAGTAGTAGTAAAAGTAATTCCTTTTACCTTAGCATTTTATTTTATTTTACTTTTCAGTTTTACTTTATGTCTTTTACTTTTCAGTATTTTTAATGTATATCTTTTACTTTTAAGTTGTTACTAGCCATAGTTATGTGTTAGTTATCTGGGGTTGTGATGAATTCTAATATCACCGGTTTATAAGGGGTTATTTTATAGTTTGGGTAATTTAAAGGTTTACTTATTAAGTCTTAAGCTTAATGCTTCTTGTTGTCTGATCACCAATAAGATTGATGTGGTAAATCTAAAATGAACTAGACATATGGATTTTAGGTTTCAACCTTAGACTTAATAGCCCACGATCTTCCTTGAGGATAGATAACCCTTTAATAGATTTCCTTACAGGATAGGAATATACCTGTCTGGCGGGGGTAGCCATAATTGGAACTTAAACTTAATGAATCCAGATAATTTGGTTGACATAGACATATGGTTCAATTGGGTTAAACTGGGTATTTGTGTCTGACCATCGGAAGAGGCTTTTACATAATTTAGTGTTCCAGGTTAGTAAACTGATTTATTACACAAACATAAAATAATCACTTAATCTTTTAAAAGATATTAGAAGGATTCACAACCCTAGATCTTTGTGTCTTTTGTTATTTTCCTTGGTATTTTCTTTTGTCTTTTTATTTATTTATTTATTTTGCAAAACCACTTTCAACCAATCAAACAATCATTCTCTTCTCCATCTAATTAGATATTTGTAAATAAATAGTATCAATAATTAATAACAATAGTAGGAATTAAGTCCTTGTGGGATCGATATTTTTATACTACTTGAACGATACGTGCGCTTGCGTTATACGTGTGTGTTTACGCCGGTCACCTTATAGAAAGGTAGTGAGTGAAGGAAGACACCAAACTATCACCTAGCCTTAATAATGCCTTTGATTAAACTCCCTAAACCCACAGTAGACATGGTTAATTAAAGCACAAATCACAAACATTACAAGACATTATTTCGGGGCCGATTCTCTATCCCCAGTGGAGTCGCCAGACTGTAGGACACAGAAATGGGCGACGCTGTTCCGGGCTCGCGGCCCGGTTAGGAGTACGGAGTAGCCCGCGGGGGACTAAACCGGAGAATAAAATGGAGTCGCCACCCGGTGTGAACCGGGAAAATGATTTAAGGCCGCACTCACCCCTCGCAAGGGAATACCTCAAACCGTTGGGTTCGGAATAGTCCCTTACTTATGCCACTTGTAATGAACGGATTTGTGCAATAATTTAACCAAGTCTACACAACATACATGTCCGAGATTAACCTAGATCTAGTTCACGTTCATAAAGCCAAACATGCAATATCACACAACGAACATGTTGAATTATCAAACACGAAAACTAAATAACAACCTAAGCATAAACGTGGATTAAGCTCCTATTGCGAAAGAAAATAACTATAACGTACATAAGGAAATAACGTACTAACGACCTAATCATGCTTAAGAAATAAATAACATACTAGCAACCTTATCATGCTCAAATACAAGGTTTGGATGAAACGAAATACGTGTGTCTCTCAAGTGGTACGTGACATTGTATCCTGAGTACAAACCGCAATACCGTCCATTCGAATTCGACTACAAAATTTACGTCCGGGTTTCCATCTGATATACCGCAAGAGAAAACACATATTCCGTTCATCCGGAATTCACATCATGGAATCTCATGAATATTATAAATCAACACATGCGGAATAGACATGTGGCCAACTATTTTGGTCGTTCTCAATGTAGGACCTCGCATACCCGATTGGACTTATTCCACGTCAACCGAGCATGCCGTGTCCGGGTCAACAAAATAAAATATAACAAAGGGTGCCCTCAGGTCTTACCTTTTAAGTCGCTTTCCGGGAGTGCGTTTCACGGTGCCGGAAGGGTTATCGTTCCGCTATTTTCACTGGTCCACTGTTTCCGCTATTTTCACCGGTCCACTATTTCCGCTGTTTTCACTGTTTTTACTGGTCTGCTATTTCCGCTGTTTTTTCTATTTTCACCTGCGGTTTTCACTCACTGATTTTCTCTGTTTCACTCACGGTTCTCACTCGCTGTTTTTACTGTTTTTAGTCACTGTTTTCAGGTTACTTCCCGGGGTTATTTTACAGATTATGGGCGTGATGTTTGGGGCTGTTTTGCTCAATGTTTCAGGGCTGGTTGATGTTCGGTGGGTGCATGCAGCCGAGAGAGATGAGTTGCGTGCAGGTAGGCTGGTTCTCGAATGGATTGTGACGTGAAAGGTTGCTGCTTCAGGGGTTTATTTACCATGAATGTAGGGGCAGTTACGTGACTGTAGGGTGCAGTTTGAGGGTTTGTGTCTAAGGGGTCGTTGATTTTGTCATAGGGTTTGCCGTGGGGAGAAGATGAGAGGCAGTGGGACGTGTGGTTTGTTGTTCTGTGAGTGTGTGTCATGCAGTGAGGGAATAGGGTGAGTAAGTTGTCTAGGGTTCATTTGCCATGTCGTGGCTGTGAAGGGTTATTGGTTGGTTGAAGGGCTGTTGTGCCTGGTTTGTGTGATGCGAAGGAGAGAGCTACTGGCTGATCTGTGCGTGCAGGGCTGCTGTTGATGAGTTGAAGGGTACGTGATGGCTTGTTTGTGAACCGTGGTTAAGGGCGTGAGGTGCTGTTGAAGGGAAGTGCAAGGGCTGTTTTACGTGCGTGTGTATTTGAGAGTGGAAGTTCCGTGCATGGTGAAGCCGAGAGCTTTGAGTGAGAGTGAGGGCTTTAGGGTTTATTTGGCTAGGTGTTTTTTGTGTGAACTACAGTGTATGGAATGAGGGAGACGTGAGCAGTTGATGGGTGTAGACGGCTCTTAGGGTTTCATGGTTTGGTGCATGGTCACGTTGATGAGCAGTTTGCTTGTCTTTGGGTAGCTCTCGTCAGTGTGGCTGCTTCGTGGCTTTGTGGGCAGTTATAAGGGTGGCTTTGTTGTTCGACTATGGGGTTGTATGAAGGCAGTTTGGCACGCTGAAGGTGCTAGGTTTAGAGCTAAGGGCGTGATGGAGTGTGTTGATGATCGCCCTCCCCCTGTGCGTGAGTGTCATAGGGTTTATATGGCTTCATCTGGAGTGAGAGAGAGAGGCACGACATGGGTGCTTATGGGTCTGCATGGGGCGTGAAGAGTGGTTATTGATGGTATGGGTGTTGCATGGAGGGTTATGGGTATTTTATGGAGGATGCATGGGTGGTTTCTGGATTTTGTATTTGTTAAGTGCAATGCATGGATTCTATTTGTTGTTTTGTGCTTGTTTGGTTTGTGAAGGAACGGTTTATGAAGATGATTCACGTGAGAGTTGTGGTGGTGGAATGGGTTTTGTCATGGGTAGTGGTTGCATGAGTGATAGGAATGGGCGGTTTGGATTTTTGTTGCTTGGTGGTTGGTTTTTGGTCGTTTGGGAGGGAATTGTTTTGGAGAGAGTGGTTTTTGGTTATTTGGGTAGGAATTGTGAGATATGGGTTTGGGCCGAGGGTAATTTTTAAAACTGAGACCGAACGAGCGAACCAAATCCAACAAAAATGTCAATTCTTGACCCTTCCCTTCCGACGACCGCTTTCCGCGACTTCCGCAACTAAAAAGGTAGTGCCTCCATTCGAGGCTCATCATCGGGACTTACATGTAAAAATGCAGTGCCTACAGTCGTACATTTCATAGGAACCCATTCAAATTCGGCCCTAACTTTTAACAACATACCATTAGAACACTGAAAGTCAAAATCCTCAACCAGGGCCTCCTGAGCATCAATTTCAACACAAACTCAAGAAACTAAGTCATTTCCTGGAAAATTTAATATGGTCAGCATAGAGAGGGCTACCAATTGCACTAGCCACAAAACTAAGTCCCTCAGCAGTCCAGAACTTAAAGGGCATATTGTAGTCGAACCCATACCGAAACTTTAATGATGTCCTCCTTGGTCAATGGTAAACCCAGTTGCAAAAGCTTAAGAACTAACGACATATTAGCCATATGCCACAGAACTTTATCCAAAACCGCACATGCTTCTTTAACACTGGCAAATCTAAACAAAAAGAAACCATTTTCTGAGGTCATAACCTCCCGCAAGCCAAATCTTCCCCATATCTTGTGAGCAATAGAGTCAACAATTTAAAACGGTAGTCTCTTTCCCAAAAAATACCCAACTAATGTACTGCGCCAAAAAACACTTCCTTCTTCAGCAACCTCTAAAGGAGGACACACCTTAACCCGTCCATCAACTAAGTTCGGTTGAACATAATGTAAGGCAGTTGAGATAGACCCCGGATCAAGAGAATCTGCCTCGTTAGAACCATTCAAAACTTTTGCATAACTCAGGGTACCTTCTGCACCCAAACCAAGAGTTTTGGATTGAATAGGGGCTGTCTGGCAGCATCTTCACCAATGCTCCCTAACCCCGAAAGTGTCATCGCTTGAGCACTCAAATACTCAGCCACATGACTAGCAACAGTAGCAGTGTTAGACACCTTCACAATCTCGGTCATGTTAACGAAAGACGGCATCACAGTTTCCAAATTCCCACACGCAAGATCATCATCCATACCTATGGCACCACCAGCAACAACACTCATACTCATTCCAATATTACGATTGTTCACAACCTCGGCATCATAAGGAGCAGACAAAACAGCCCCCTTCTTGCACGCCAACTCCTCACCAATAAAGCATCCAACCCCCCAAGGTAGGCCTTTGGTGATTATAGAAGATCTTATGAGAAATGGAAAAAAGGCTTGGAAGGTAATTGAATCGGTGAATGAACAGAGTACGCAACAACAAGGTAAACACTTGTTATGTTGAGTGTATGGAAAGTAAAAACATTTGTGAGGCCAATGGTTATGAGTGTGTTGTTGTGAGTGACATGGTGAGTGGAAATGCTTGTGAGACGGTGAGCATTAAGAGAGTAAACACTTGTGAGGCAGTGTGCTTTGAGGTTGAAAAAAAGAGCGAGGCTGAGCATGTGTGTGAGGTCTTTGAAAGTATGGTTGAGATAGTGGCTATTAGTGATGATGAAGAATTGAGTGCGAGTGAAATGAAAGTGGATATGGTAGTGAAGTTTTTACCAAATTTTCTCTTTGTAGATGGCATTGTGCATGATGTTGACTTCAAATCCGAAAATGATAGTCCCAGTTCACTAAATGGGATTCGATGGCGAATACTTTTTAAGAGTGGGAGAATGGCACGAGCCAGTCTGGGCCACCTAGTAATCATGGAGTCAAGTGAAATTTTGAATCGACCACGGGTGACATGAGTCCAACCACACCAGAGACATTACATGATGCAGCTAACAACTTGGAGGAACCGATGCAGTTGCCAACAGGTCCAATCACACGTCAAAGAGCAAAGAAGATCAGAGAGGCCTTTGCGAGACTAGCTCAGAGCTATGTGACCAGTTGTAGCAACCAAGTCAAGTGCACACCAGAGACACATATGGGCATAACCAGAGAGGTCCCCAAGCTATTTCATTTGACCCAGATCAGCTCAGACTGAAGCATAGCAGAGCAGCTTCAGCACCAGCACCATTTTGACCTGATTTCACCCATTTTGGGACTATGTTGAATTCGGCCAAATGGGGGCATTTTTGTCATTTATGCTCTAAATTTTGACTTTATTTATGATGTAATTAGCATGGTTGACAATGCCATTAGGCTTAATTATGCTTAGATCTTTACTTAGCCGGAAGCACGTCAATTTACTATAGCATGTAAGCACCTCAATTAGTTTAAGTGAGATTAGCTTCTAATCTTTGTTTAAAGTTTATTTAGGTGCAAAAGGACATTAATGGTCGTGGTTGAGGTGCTTGACTTAGGGCTTTTGGTAATTTTAGCTCTAGGGTCATTTTAGTCTTTTTACTCTCTTATAACCCTTATTATATGACTCTTCTTTGTATTTTGGAGACAACCAACGTAATATACAACATTTGAAAGAGAGAAAAGCTTGAGCTTTCCATGGCTATGGCCAAAACCTTGTTGAGGGAGGGATTCCCCTTTTCAAGTTCAAATTGACTTATCTAAGCTTGGCAACTTAGTGGCGTCTCCATTGCTAGCAAAATACAATCTGATTTCATGCTTGTGGTTATCATGGACGTGAGTTTAATGGTGGTTAGGGGCTGATCTTGGTTGGGTTTTGTTCCTACAAAATCAGTATTCAAAGTTCTTGGGGTTTTGAGAAAGATGATTGGGGGTTTGCTTGGTTTCTAACCCAAGTGAGTTCTTGTCAACGGGTATTTCTAATTTTTTTATCTTTGATCCAGGTTTGGATTCGAGGATGAATCCTTTCGAGGATTGAGGGGATGACATGATTCTCGTAGCATAAGAATCACTCAGCTCATAGTACATTCCTAACTGCATCAAGGACACAATTTGAGCATTTTGACGAATCAAGCCGAATCAAGTCCAACACCATAAATTCGACCAAGACAAGACTTAAAGGACTTGAGACACATCATTTGGGCCTTGTAAATGGAAGCCCACGAAATTTGGAGGATTTTGTGCAAAAGGGACGAATTTGTCATTTTGGGGAAAGTTGCCTCTTTTGTTGACTTTTGATTTTTTATCTTTATAATGTTGACTAATTATGACTTTAGTTATTATTTGTAACTTAGTTAGCTTAGTCATTTAGGTTATGTTGGATTAGAACTAAGTTAGTTAGTTAAAGGACCTATTAGGCTTTCTTTAGAAATGATGCCACTTTTGTTGACTTTTTCTTTTTGATCTTTTTTTTGGATAAAGTAAGTATATTAACCAAAGAAATAACAAAAGCACATGGGCATACCCCAGAGAACTAAGGAAGAAATGCCTTCCTAGCTACAGAACAAAAGCCAATTAGGCTAAAGACAAGCAAAATCAAATCAAAAAATATCGTCGGATAGTTGCCAAGATTGTTGAAGCCATCTATTATCATATGAAAGCTTCACATTTCTTAACAAACTAGCACGAGTCCGTACAGTAAACATAATATTGGTCAATAGAACTCTATATGGACTAGGAGACTCGTCATGTAGTCAAGCATTCCTTTCATTCCATATGAAGTAAACTGCAGCGGCAAAGGATAATCGAACAAGTAAATGACACAAAGATCCACTACTATACTACTCCATCCACATAATAGTCTGCATCTAGTCACTAGAGCACCGATCTATACCACATTTAGCCAAAATAGACGACCAAATCTGAGAAGCAAATGAACACTTGAAGAATAGATGATCTTTATCCTCCCCCGAATGACCACAAAGCACACACATAGAACAACCTGAAATGCCAAAAGCCATTAACCGATCCTGAGTATAAAGGCCTCCTTGAATCGTGAGCCAAAGCATGAAAGCATGTCTTGGAATGGCCTTTGGAAACCAAACAATTCGGTACCAACTCACCCGATTACTTCTTACCCTTAACGCATCCCAATCACTCATGACCGAAAAAATACCTTTATGATCATCCTTCCACACCAGCACATCCTCCTTCATATCACAAGGAACAAAATCCATAGGCATAGAACATGCCAATTGGAGAAGATTGGCTGATCTCGCTGATGGCCAGTGCCAACAGTTACCATCAACAATAGCAGCCACCCTAGCCATCTTACCTAGTCCTGAATCATAAATGACTCTCTGTCCCAAGGTATCCATAATTGGTCCAGAGGGCACCAATTTTCATACCATAATAAAGCCTTCTCACCATTCCCAATATGAAACCTCATCCTACGACGCACAAAATTACGAAGGCCTAAAATTTTCCGCCAACTCCATGAATAATCACTAGGACATGTAACTTCCCAAAAACTACGCCCCTTCAACAAGTAAGAACGAACCCACGTAGACAAGAGGATTCCTTACCCGAATTAAGAAACCATAAGTGCTTAGTAATAGCCGTCTTATTCCAATCCTCTAGCTTCTTAATCCCCAAACCCCCTTCTTTGACAGACAAACAAACTCTATCCCAAGCCACATTCGCCCCTGTCGAAACAAGCTCACTACCCTTCCAAAGAAATGACCTCAAGATAGACTCCACCTTCCTAATTACAGTATTTGTCAATATAAACAATGAAGACCAATACACCTGGATAGAAAACAGCACTGATTTAATTAGTTGTAAACGCCCCGCAAAAGAGAGATATTTACAACTCCAATTTTTAGCTCGGCCAATAATACGCTCTACAAGGACATTACAATCAGAAGCCTGAAGTTTTGAAGAAATCAACGGAACTCCCAGGTAACGCATAGGGAGCACACCTTCTTGAAAACCCAAAAGGCTGAGCAACTCGTGCTTGTATACTGCGGAAACACCACTAGAAAAAAATTGGCTCTTTGCTGGATTAGGAACCAAACCAGACAACCCCATAAACTGATGAAGACAATCCCTTACCATGGAAACTGAAACCTTCTCTGCTCGACAAAAAATCATGAGATCGTCAGCAAAACAGAGATGGGTAAGATGATTCTTAGAACACCGCCAATGATACTTGAAACCTTGCTTTTGAGTCATATTGTGAAGTAAGCCCGAGAGAACTTCCATAGCAAAAAAAAAAGAAGATATGGAGACATATAAACCATTAATAGAAACAGAAAAATAGTAGAAGTCATACATTCTCCTATCCAACCAACCATCCTCTCAGGATACCCAATAGTTCTCAGCACTTCCAACATAAAATCCCATCGAACTGTATCATAAGCCTTCATCAAATCAATCTTAAGAGCACACCTCGGCACCCCACCACTCCTATGATAGTTCTTGACCAACTCCTGACATAATAAGATATTGTCACTAATACGTCGACCCGCCATAAAAGAAGATTGGTTGGAGCTTACCACGGAAGGAAGAACAATCTTAATCCGATCTACAATAATCTTAGAGATACATTTATAGATAGTGTTGCAACAAGAGATATGCCGAAAATCCTTGACCTTAGAAGGATTAGGGATCTTCGGAATAAGAGCAATAGATGTGGCATTCACCTGTTTCAAGAGCTTCCATGAGATAAAAATGAGCGAATAGCATGAATAACATCATCACCTACCACACACCAGGCTTTCTTGAAGAAACTTGAGTTAAAACCATCTGGTCCAGGAGCCTTATGATCTTTCAAAGAAAATAGTACAGCCTTATTCTCCTCTTCGGAAACCTCTCGACTAAGGACCTATCTCTGCTCATCAGAAACAAACTGAGTAATGGTAGAGTGAAGAAGATCTCGATCAAAATCTGGCAAACTCGGCTGAGCCCTAACAGAGTACTATAAAAGGACACAATCTCCTCTTGGACTAATGTAGGATCCTCCAAACGAGTATTATCCTCTGTGGTTATCGAATTTATCTTACTTCTCTGATGATGATTCTTCATAGCTTGGAAAAAAAAACTTCATATTCTGATCACCAAGATTAAGCCACTAAACTCGGGATTTTTGTCTCATGAAATTTTCCTCATCTCGAATCATATTTCCATAAAGCAAAGACAATCTCACCTATTCACTCAGCAGAAATGGATCAGAATGAGACTCTTATAACGCACTCTGCACCCCCTCCAACTCCTTTCTAACACATATGGTCCTCCCAGAAAGATTAGAAAAGTGATCTAAATTAAACTTCCGTAGCGTCACCTTCACACTCTTCAATTTCTTGCACAACCAAAACATTGGAGTACCACAAATATCCACATCCCAAGCTTTAGCTATCACTGACACAAAATCTGGATGCTCAGCCCAAAAATCAAAAAACTTAAAAGGAATCTTCCTTGTAGGGAGCTTCAAGAGAGTAACCACCATAGGAGAATGATCTGAGATTCCTAAGGGTAGAAACCTAGCTACTAAACCAGGAAAAGAGCACTCCCAAAAGGTATTAGCGACCACCCGATCTAGTTTCCTCCAAATAGGAGAATCAATCTGTTTATTATGCCAAGTATACCTACAACCTGAAAATTGAACATCTGCCAAACCAGCCCGGCCCAAACACAAACCCAACTCATCATTCCAAGAAGGCCAATCCAAACTGGCACTATGATGCTCAGAATGATCATTAAAATCCCCCATTACTAACCACGGAGAGGTGTCAAACTCACAACCACTAGCAACCAAGTCAGCCCAAAGTTCACGACGCTTCTCATAACTACATTCTCCATAAACCACTGTTACCATACAACTCCAAGCAGAAGAAACATGAGCAACACGACAGTGAATAGCTTGAGGAGAAGACCGAATAACAATAACATCCACATCCGAGGGGTTCCAACATACCCAAATTCTTCCAAAAGGAACAACACCTGATTGAAAAACAAACTTCCAAGAAGGATTAATAGCACGAGACACATGTAGAAGATTACCATCCTTAACTTTAGTCTCAACCAGTCCGCAAAGTGAAAGCTTCTCATCACGGAAAAACCTTCGAACTTCAGCCTGCTTAGTAGGGTCATTAAGACCCTGAATGTTCCAACAACCAAAAAATATTTAAACAATAAAGAGAAAACCAACACAACAGATCATCTCCACCTTCCACCATGAGGTGAATGGCTCTTCCGACCCCTCTTACCACCAGAGTTCTTCTTATTTTTACCACCCTGACCCAATCGTTTCTTCTCTAAAGAATCTTTAGCTTTCATTGCCAAAGAGTTATCAATACGAATAGGTGATACATCATCCTTACATTGCTCATTTACGGCCTCCTTACCAAGATCAGATATGGCTTCCTCACCATTTATAGAACCGGTATCCTTGGTTTCCAAAGCCACCGTACAACATAACTCCTTACTATGATCTACAGGCTTCTTGCTATTCGGCATTCTCACTAAATGGGAGCATTCCCCTTCTTCCTTATCAACACAAATAATAATATCCACACCTTTGGAACCTATCTCAGAGACATCAACTGGAACTAAAGCCAACTCCTCATGAGGCAAAGTGTCAATTGCCTTCACCACACCCTTACCCTTATTTTTTTTTGGATAAAGTAAGTGTATTAACCAAAAGAAAACTATACAAGAGCAAAAGGGCATACCCCAGACTACTAGAGAGGACATGCCCTCCTAGAAGAAAAGCCGAAAGGCTACAAGCAAAATAAGATCAACATAAGATGTCATCAGGCAAGTGCCAGGATATGTGAAGCCATTTATTGTCATAAGATGGATTCACCTTCCGTAAAAAGCTAGCACGATTCCGAACATCAAAAACAATATCACTAACCAGAACAGAAACAGGCCGAAGAGACGCATCATGAGTGCGGGCATTCCTCTCCCTCCAAATATGGTAAATTGACGCAACAAAAGACAGTCGAACAAGAAGATGACGTAAAAAGGCGTAAGAAAACTGACACATCCACTCAAATGGTGTTAATGACCTGTCATGTGCAAATTTGGTAGTTAATGGAGAGAATAATCACATGCCATTTATTGCTTATTCTGATTTGGAAAATGGAGTTACTCTAGCTAATAAATCTGGTTTCAAATCTGATCGTATTTGATTCATTTGGTCCTCGTGCTAGCTCGATTAACTATAGGAAACCTAATATAATTAGATTGTCTAATTATATGTTCACTTTATATTTATATATTATTATTGAGATTAATAATTTTTATTGTCATAAATGAAAACTATGTTAAATTAGTTTAAATTAATGTTTTCTAGAATTCTTTGATTATGAGATAATCAAGTTAGTAATAATTATGAGATAATTACTACAACATAATTGAAGGTAAATAAATCATTATCAATATATTGATTTTTATTTACCATTGGAGATAAAGCCATATGGCTTACCATGTCATCCAAGTAATTATGTCTATTAGGTGGCATGTATACACCTAATACATTTGTCATTAGCTAATGCATTTTATGCTTTGGTATGGCCTCCACATTTATGTGTTTGCCATTGAAAGAAAGCATTAGATGCTTAATGACAAAGTCATAGTCTTTAACTTATCATTTGCGATGAGGATGATAGGCATTTTGATACGCTGACACCAGGTTGTTTGGATGACTATTCAGGGTGGGCTTTGTACCCAGGATCATCTAACGAGTTTCGGTATCTCTGGTTGCTCGCGATGCGTCTTTTGTGGTTGTTCAGGTGAGGATATTGATCACATTTTCTTCCAATGCTCTTTCTCTTCGCGGGTTTGGACTACTGTGCTGGCCATGTGTGGGGTAGATTGGAGTTCTTGTGTTTGGCTGCAGATTGTTGAGTGGATGTATCAGTTCACCGACGCCTCGTTGTGTCATCTTCTTTTTTGGCTTTCATTTGCTACTTCAGTTTACTACATCTGGAGGGAGAGGAATGCCCGCATGCATGATGTGACCCATCGCCCTGTCAGTGCTCTTCTTTATGATATTGTGTTTACTGTCTGGACTCGTGCCAGTTTACTGTGGAGGGTGAAACCATCTTATGATAATAAATGACTTCACCTTTTATGGCGCCTACCTGATGACATTTTCTGATGGTGTTGTTTTTTGCTATGAGGGCATGTCCTCTCTAGTTGTCTGGGGTTTGCCCTTTTTCGGCTTTTAGCTTTGTTGCTAGGAGGGTCTGTCCTCCCTAGCTGTCTGGGGTATGCCCCTGTGCTTTTGTTAATACATATTTACCTTATCCAAAAAAAAAAAAATTCTTATGCTTTAGTTGGCATTCACATTTTTGTGTTGGCCATTGCAAGAAAGCATTAGATGCTTAATGACAAGGTTAGTTGGCTTGTGTAAGAGAATATAATCTCTACCATTTCTCTCACTTCCTAAGGTTAACATTTTGCAAACATTCACACAATTGTTGTGAGAAAGATTTGAGATAAAATAGAGAGAGTTCAAACATTACTGTGAGAGTGTTTGAAATTCCTAAAGCCACACATGTGACATATTGATTCTCTAAATTGTTTACAGTTTAATCTTTGTGAGTGAAGCCCATACTTCGGTTTGTTGATTTCGAGTCATAGTTCGGAAGATCGAGTGGTTGATCCAAGCGTTGGATATCAAATGATTGATCTCGGCTACTACAACAAAGGGAGAAGGCAAAAAAAATTTTAAAGATCCATATCAGAGCTGGTGCCACCACAAGCAACTTCCGCCGCGCTAAGGAAAGTCATTTCCCACACCAAAGCCCTACCCGAAAGATTAGAAAAGTGCTCAACATTAAACTTCTTCATAGCCACCTTTACACTTTTCAACTTACGACACAAGCGGAACACCGGGGTGCCACAAACATCAATATCCCAAGCCCTAGCCACAACAGAAAGGAAATCATGATGATCAGCCCAAAAATCAAAGAATTTGAAAGGAGTTTTCCTCTTTCGGAGCTCAGCAAGCTTAAGAACTATAGGAGAGTGGTCTGAAATCCGAGGGGGGAGAAACCTAGCAATTGAACCCAAAAAGAGACACTCCCAAAAGGAATTAGCGACAACACGATCAAGCTTCTGCCAAATAGGAGAGTGAACCTGCTTATTAAACCACGTAAAACAACAGCCAGAAAACTAAAGATCATCCAAACTAGCCTGCCCCAAGCAGCATCCCAAATCATATTTCAAAGAAGGCCACGATAAAGAACCACCACTATGCTCAAGAGTAGAACGATAGCGTTGAAATCCCCCATAACTAACCACGGAGAAGCATCAAAATCACTACTACAAGTAATCAAATCAGCCCAAAGCTCCCGACGCTTCTCATAATCGCACTCACCATAGACCACAGAAACCACACAACTCCAAATAGCAGAAACATGTGACACACGACAGTGTATAGCTTGAAGAGATGAACGAATAATGCTCACATCAACATCACTAGGATTCCAACAAACCCAAATTCGACCAAATAAAAGAACATTAGACTGGCAAAAAAACTTCCACGAAGGATTTATAGCTCGGGAAACATTCACAAAATTAATATCCTTCACCTTAGTTTCAACCAAACCACACAAAGAAAGTTTCTCATCAAGAAAGAACCTCCTAACTTCAGCTTGTTTCAAAGGGTTATTGAGACCCCAGATATTCCAACAACTAAAAATCATTAAAAATAGATAGAAGATGAGAAACCCACCCAAGTAAATCATCGCCATCTACCCCCTCTTGGGGATTGTCGTTTCTGACTCCTCTTACCTCTCGAGCCCTTCTTAGGCTTGCTACCATAATCCAGCTTCTTTTTCTCCAAAGAGTCTTTAGCCTTAACAGCTAGCATATTATCATTAGGAATGGAAAAATCACAAACCGTAACAAGCAGACTCTCAGCTAAACCATCCTCAAAAAGATCCTTAACATGTAGTGTTGCAATAGGAGTGCATTCACCCTCCTCCCTCTTATCCACAACCTCCACAACAACTTCCTTACCAGTATTAACTGGCATAAAAATAACTGCCAGAACCGATTCCAAACTCTTAGAAGAACACTCACCCAGAACAAAAACACTATCAGCGGCATCACCCGAAATTTTAGCCCCACTCGGCTTAATATGAGTAGCCAAAACCACAGCCTCTTCTTGTTAGAAACTGAAATCCAAGCACCATAGTGATTAAGATTTAGTTATTAGTTTTTTCGTTCTTTTCTTCTCTACTTTTCTTCTTCTTAATTTCTTTTTCTTTGTTATTTGTTTTCTTGATGGCGTTTTCTGGCCATGGGGGTGAGGCCAAGGTTTCAACCATGGTAGGAGTTGTCCAAGTTTCGGATTTGACCAATGGTGGAGTAGTTCGAGATCACATTAACAAAAATGATGGTGGTGATGTTCTACATTCGGCTATAGTGCTAAGTGATGGTAGTTATCCAAATCAGAACGAGATGAAATGTGGTGTTTTGAAGGAGGGAGACTTTATAAATAACAATTTTGGTAAGGCCAATGATGATTCGGCCATTGCTCAGTATGACGAGATGAAGAACTCTTTAGAAATGGTGGTGGATGATGTTGTTCATGAAGTGTCTCCCTTATCTATAGATGATGGTTCGACCTCCTCTGGTCTTCTTGCTAAAGGTACGCTTTCAAAAGCTTCATTGGGTGTTATTGGAGATAAATCTCGAGTTACTATATTGAAGCGTAAACCTAGTGACCTTGTTCCATCTCTTTCTTCTTCTTTGAATGGCAATGGTGATGTGCTAGAAGCTAGAATTGGTGTTAGGGGCAGTAGAGGTAATTCCTCTAGATTGTCTAATTTGGAGGAGGGAAAGTTTTTTGAAAGTATTAATGACAATCCTTTACTAACATTTGAAACCGAAAGTTGCCTCTCATTCTAATGAATTACCTAAATTGTATTCGGCTAAGTTGGGCAATTTACGTGAATTAGCTACTAATATGGAAGGTGCTTATTTTGATAATTCAAATGGTGTTAATGACCTGCCATGTGCGAAATTGGTAGTAAATGAGGAGAATAATCACATGCCATTTATTGCTTTTTCTAATTTGGTAAACGAAGTTGTTAATGATATTTCAAATGGTGTTAATGACCTGCCATGTGCAAAATTGAATTCGGTTGAGATGGGCAATTTACGTGAATCAGCTAGTAATATGGAAGGTGTTTGTTTTGATAATTCAATTGGTGTTAATGACTTGCCATGTACAGATTTGGTAGTAAATGAGGAGAATAATCACATGCCATTTATTGTTCCTCCTGATTTGGTAAATTCAAATGGTGTTAATGACCTGCCATGTGCGAATTTGGTAGTTAATGGAGAGAATAATCACATGCCATTTATTGCTTCTTCTGATTTGGAAAATGGAGTTACTCTAGCTAATAAATCTGGTTTCAAATCTGATCGTATTAAAGGGAGTATTAATGGGCGAATTGATAATGGTAATAAAGATTTGATTCATTATGTTACGAATGTAAATATAGAAAGAATTTAATGATCTAACCAATTTTAATTCTTAAAATTTTATTCACTAATCTCGATTAGTCTCTACTTACCAATTAACTTAATTAAACTAATTTAATCAAGTTGTTATAGTGATCTAATCAATTTAACTCTTAAATTACTAGTCCACTTATAGATAGGTTTTAAAATTTAGAATTAAACGAACGAACCAAATGTCATTAAACCATTTAATCGATAAAAGCACATTATTTATTTCAAAGGTACATGGTATTGTATCCCGAGTGCAGACCATATTACCGTCCATTCGGAATCGGCTATGGAATTTACGCCCGGGTTTCCATCGATATACCAAGGAAAATAATGTACTCATAATGTCAATTTGTTTCTAAAACTTGAATTCGCAATTTTTAAACCTTTAAACCAATTAATCTTATTAATCCGTTTGTATGCATCTCATATTCTTATTTAACTATTAAATTACATAAAATCATATTTTATGACTAGAATATCATGCACATTTACATATTATGGCATGTGAAAATGCAAGAGTAGGCACCGTAGGCTATATGACATGTTAATAAACAATTTAAAACATACATATTTCCTAGGTCTGGGCGTTGCGACGCGAACCAGACCAGAAATAAGAATTGCTTCAGGTCTGATTTGCGTCGCGACGCAAATGTAGCAGTAGCCTTCGTTTGCATTTGCTGGTCTCGCGATGTACAAAAGGGTTGCGTGGCTTTTCCAGGGGCTGGAATTTTTCAAAATCAAACACATTACAAATTGCGTTGACCAGGCTCTTATTTTTCTATACTAATCTAATTAGTACAATAAATCCAAGGCATCCTGACAGGATCCAGGCCGACAACAAAGCAAAAGACCCATTACAAGTACCAGAAGGGCCAATTACGAGGTAGAGAACAAACAAATAGAGACGCATGTGGGCTTCAATAGAGAGGGCCCAAAGCCACTTCACTTGGCCCAAATCAGTTTTGAATGAAGCTTCAAAGGCCTTTGAAGACTTTGGTATTTTTGTAATTTAGCCTTTAGGGGTATTGTTGTCTTTATGCCTTTTGGGTTTCTCTTTGTAACACTATTTAAGCTTTCTTTCTTTTTCATTTGGAGGACAATCAACGAAATTTGTAAAACACAAAAGCTTAAAGCTTTGGCTATGGCCGAATTCTTGTAAGGGAGGGATTCTCATTTTCAAGTTTGAATCGACTTATCTAAGTTTTGGAAAACTTAGTGGCGTCTCCATTGCTAGCAAAACACTACAAGGATTCATCTTAAAGGTTCTCAAGGGAAAGTTCTTTGTGGGTCTTCTTTGTGGCCTTGGAAGGGTTTTGTTTCTACAAAATCAAATTCGCGGTTCTTGGGGTTCTGTCCGTTGCTTGGGGTTTGCTTGGATTTCGAATCCAAGTGGGTTTCTTGTCATTTGGTATCTAGAGCTCAGGGTTCTAAGGTCTCATTTGTTGTGTTTTGCACATAAGTTCATCTTTTATCATTTTCCAGTTCTGGGTTTTGTTCTGTTCTTCATATCAGTTCGTCATATACTTTATGTTCTTTTGCATATGTTGAAGAAATACGCATGTTCTTTGGCGGCTGTGTGATTTGTTTCTAAAACCCTAGTGAAGTTTGAAATATGACTCTGAATTCAGACCCTGAAACTTAGCCGTTGAATTCAGACCTTGAAATCAGACTCTGAAATCAGACTCTAAAAACTTAGCCTTTGAAATCTGACTCTGAATTCAGACCCTGAAACTCAACCTCTGAAATCAGACTCTAAAAACTTAGCCTTTGAAATCAGACTCTGAAATCAGACCCTGAAAAGTAACCTCTAAAATCAGACCCTGAAACTTAGCCTCTGAATTCATACCTTGAAATCATACCTTGATCAGACTCTGAAATCAGACCCTGACCAGTAGCCTCTGAAATCAGACCCTGACCAGTAGCCTCTAAAATCAGACCCTGAAAACCAGCCTCTGAAATCAGAACCACAGTATCAGCATCTGACGTTATAAAAAAAAAAGTACTTGAGTGATAGTGATCAGTTGAACGGAAAAAAAGAGTAAAAAAGTGAAAATTTTTGGTTGAATTTAGTTTGTTCCATATTATCATATGGGTGTCCGTGAAGGGTATTCAATCAAAATTTCTATAGAGGTGCCAAACTTTCTCCCAAAATTGCATACGACCGTGAATTTGCAAGTTGCAGTGGTTAAATGATTGTGGGGAAATAAGTGTGACAAAGCAGGTATTGTTGAGCTTTACCATTAGGCCATACACAGATGATGTCCTATGTGATGTGATACCGATGCATGCTGGGCATATTCTTTTGGGCAGGCCGTGGCAGTTTGATAAAAAGGTTATTCATGATGGGTTCAAGAACAAGTATTCTTTTCAGCATAAGGGAAAACCCATTACATTATACCCACTTACACCTGCACAAGTCCATGAAGATCAGGTTAAGTTGCAACTTGAGCGTGACAAAGAGAGAGTGAAGGGAAACACCATATTGGGTGAGACTAGTGAGAGTGATGTATCTGGTGGGAAAAATAAGGCCAAGGCCATGGGAGTTCCCAAGGGGAGTGTGAGTGAACGTGAGGGGGAAACAAAATGGAGAGTTAAAAATAGTTTCTACATGGGTGAGGGTGAAGCGAGGAAAGCGTTCAAGGCTAGCAAGCTCATGCTATTGTTAGTCTATAAGGAGCCTCATATTTATTTTACTAACACTGACACTTACTTCATGTGTTTATTTCATCTCTTTTGCAGGATTACAGTGACGTACTGACAGAGGACATACCTAGTGGGCTTCCACCCATTAGAGGTATTGAGCACCAGATAGACTTCATACTTGGAGTAGTCATTCCTAACAGACCGGCTTATACGAGCAATCCTGAGGAGACAAAGGAGCTACAAAGGCAAGTACGGGAGTTGATGGACAAGGGGTATGTAAGGGAAAACATGAGTCCTTGTGCAGTACCAGTGCTTCTGGTTCCTAAGAAAGATGGGACGTGGCGTATGTGCGTTGATTGCCGAGCTATCAACAATATTACGGTAAAGTATCGTCACCCCATTCCTAGACTAGATGACATGTTGGATGAATTGCATGGTTCCAAAATTTTTAGTAAGATTGATTTAAAGAGTGGATACCATCAAATTCGCATGAGAGAGGGAGATGAGTGGAAAACTGCATTTAAGACTAAGTATGGCTTGTGTGAATGGTTAGTTATGTCATTTGGTCTTTCAAACGCACCTAGCACATTTATGCAGATGGCATCGAGGTAGATGTAGAAAAGGTGAAGGCAATTCAGGATTGGCCAACACCAACAACAGTGACAGAAGTCAGAAGCTTCCATGGATTAGCAAGCTTCTACCGTAGATTTGTTAAGGACTTCAGTAGTATTTCAGCACCACTAACTGAAGTAGTGAAGAAGACTGTTGGCTTCAAATGGGGTGAAGAGCAGTAGCGTGCATTCCAGGATCTGAAAATGAAGTTGTGCAGTGCACCAGTCTTGGCACTACCCAACTTTGAGAAGACCTTTGAGATTGAGTGTGACGCATCCGGGATAGGCATTGGAGCGGTTCTTATGCAAGAAAAGTGACCAATTGCTTACTTTAGTGAGAAGCTAAATGGAGCAGTTTTGAAGTACCCCACATATGACAAGGAGTTGTATGCGCTAGTGCGAGCCCTTGAGACTCGGCAGCATTATTTGTGGCCTCGAGAGTTTGTGATCTATACAGATCATGAATCATTGAAGCATCTGAAGGGTCAAGGTAAGCTAAACAAACGACATGCAAAATGGTTAGAGTTTGTTGAGACATTTCCATATGTAATCCGCTACAAACAAGTTAAGGAAAACATTATCGCCGATGCACTATCGCGAAGGTATGCTTTACTTACTTCATTGAGTGCAAGAATGCTTGGGTTTGAATTTATTAAAGAACTTTATGCTAGTGATATTGACTTTAGTACTATCTATGCTGCATGTGAAAAGTCTGCTTTTAGTAAATTCTACCAACATGATGGGTTTCTATTTAGGGAGAATAAATTATGCATTCCTGTTTGTAGTATGCGTGAGTTGTTAGTGAGGGAAGCACATGGGGGAGGTTTAATGGGGCACTTTGGCATTGCTAAAACCTTAGGGGTCTTGAGTGAACATTTTTATTGGCCTAAGATGCGGAGAGATATTGAGCGTTTGTGTGATAAATGCTTAACTTGTAAACAGGCTAAATTTAAGGTTATGCCTCATTGGTTGTATACACCATTGCCTATACCTAGTGAGCCATGGGTAGATGTATCGATGGACTTTATCTTGGGTTTACCTAGGACTAAGAAGGGTAGAGATTCCATCTTTGTAGTGGTTGATAGGTTCAGTAAGATGACACACTTAATAGCATGTCATAAAATTGATGATGCCACTAACATTGTTGACTTGTTCTTTAGAGAAGTAGTACGACTCCATGGGATTCCACGGGGTCTAGTTTCAGATCGTGATGTCAAATTCCTTAGTCACTTTTGGAAAGTTTTATGGGGTAAGTTGGGAACTAAACTTTTGTATTCTACTACTTGCCACTAGGGGTGGGCAAAAAAACCGACCGAACCTAACCAAACCGTAAACCGAACCAAACCGGACCGAATTTACGATTTTTTTCTAACGATTCGGTTTGCGGTTCGGATTGGCCCACCCCAAACGGTTTACGGTTCGGTTCAGGAGCTAATCCGAACTGCACCTGTTAAACCGAACCGAACCGTTATAATTAAAAAAATTATATATTTTTATAAAAAAATTTATATTTATATTTTAATTTTATTCTATGTTTTATTTTTATTAGTATGTTAATACTTTTATTCTTAATTTTTTTGTTAATATATTTATTTGTTAATACTTTTATTCTTCAATTTATTTGTTAATACTTTTATTCTTAAATTTTTTGTTTTATGGTAGCATCATTATTCTTGAAAGTAAGATGTTGGATTTGTCTCTTAATTAGAATGATGGTAGCATCATTATTCGAGATAATTTTTAAAAAATACAAGAATTAATTGTGCCTCATTTTTCAATCATTTATGAAGTGCATGTGTTCCCTAGAGTCACAGCTTACACCCTAGCACTTCATACTATTTGTTGGATAAACTAGTTTTTTTTTTGTTTTCACTTAAGTGGATGAAAATTTATTTTAAATATAATAATCCGTAAACCGAACCGAACCAATCCGTAAACCGCTGGTTTAAAAAATTTTCAATCCGAACCAAACCGTTATCTAATGGTTTGGTTTGAGAGGTAAAAAATCTGAACCGTAAAATATGGTTTGGTTTAGTTTTTAGCAAAAACCGAACCAAACCGAGCCGCGCCCACCCCTACTTGCCACCCCCAAACTGATGGCCAGACCGAGGTTGTTAATAGGACTTTGACTCAGTTATTGCGTACTATTATCAATAAGAACTTAAAAACCTGGGAGGATTGTTTACCTTTTGTTGAATTTGCATATAATCGTAGTATTCATTCCTCTACATCTTACTCACAATTTGAAATTGTTTATGATTTTCAGCCACTAACTCCATTAGATTTGTTACCTTTGCTTGTTGATGAGCATGCGGGGCTAGATGGAAAAAGGAAAGCCGATTTGGTAAAGCATATACATGAGAAAGCAAGAGAGCAAATACAGCGAAAGAATGAGCAATATGCTTCTCATGCTAATAAGGGAAGAAAGCGTGTGGTATTTCAGCCTGGAGATTGGGTTTGGGTACACATGCGCAAAGAGAGATTTCCTGAACAACGTAAATCTAAGCTACAACCGAGAGGGGATGGTCCATTTCAAGTCTTGGAACAGATTAATGACAATGCATACAAGCTGGATTTACAAGGTAAGTATAATGTGTCTGCTACATTTAATGTTTCTGACTTAACTCCTTTTGACGCAGGTACAGATTCGAGGTCGAATCCTTTTCAAAAGGGAGGGGATGACATGATCCAGGCCGACAACAAAGCAAAAGACCCATTACAAGTACCAGAAGGGCCAATTACGAGGCAGAGAATAAACAAATAGAGACGTATGTGGGCTTCAATAGAGGGGGCCCAAAGCCACTTCACTTGGCCCAAATTTATTTTGGAAAAAGTTTGGCCCAAATCAGTTTTGAATGAAGCTTCAAAGGCCTTTGAAGACTTGAAGACTTTGGTATTTTTGTAATTTAGCCTTTAAGGGCATTGTTGTCTTTATGCCTTTTGGGTTTCTCTTTGTAACATTATTTAAGCTTTCTTTCTTTTTCAGTTGGAGGACAATCAACAAAATTTGTAAAACACAAAAGCTTAAAGCTTTGGCTTTGACCGAATTCTTGTAAGGAAGGGATTCCCCTTTTCAAGTTTGAATCGACTTATCTAAGTTTTGGAAAACTTAGTGGCGTCTCCATTGCTAGCAAAACACTACAAGGATTCATCTTAAAGGATCTCAAGGGCAAGTTCTTTGTGGGTCTTCTTTGTGGCCTTGGAAGGGTTTTGTTTCTACAAAATCAAATTCGCGGTTCTTGGGGTTTTGTCCGTTGCTTGGGGTTTGCTTGGATTTCGAATCCAAGTTGACATGATCCAGGCCGACAACAAACCAAAGGACGCATTACAAGTACCAGAAGGGCTAATTACGAGGCAGAGGACCAAAAGACTCAGAGAAGCAATGGCGGGATTAGTTCAGAGTTTTATGGCCGACTGCAACAAACAAATAGAGATGCATGTGGGCTTCGATGGAAAGGGCCCAAAACCATTTCACTTGGCCCAAATCAGTTTAGAATAAAGCTAAGCATTTGAAGACTTAAAGACTTGATATTTGTGTAATTTCGTTTTTAGGGGCATTGTTGTCCTTATGCCTTTAGGGTTTCTTTTTGTAACACTATTTAAGCTTACTTTCTTCTTCATTTGAAGGAACCAACGAATTTGTAAACTCAAAAGCTTAAAGCTTTGGCTATGGCCGAATTATTGTAAGGGAGGGATTTCCCTTTTCAAGTTTGAATCGACTTATCTAAGTTTGGCACACTTAGTGGCATCTCCATTGCTAGCAAAACACTACAAGGATTCATCTTAAAGGTTCTCAAGGGCAAGTTCTTTGTGGGTCTTCTTTGTGGCCTTGGAAGGGTTTTGTTTCTACAAAATCATATTCGCGGTTCTTGGGGTTCTATCCGTTGCTTGGGGTTTGCTTGGATTTCGAATCCAAGTGGGTTCCTTGTCATAAGTGGGTTTCTTGTCACATCCCTTTGTCTTCAAATATTGTTCCATGGAGTGTTGTTGAGTTCTTTGCGGAATTTCTTCATCAAAAGTCCTCTGCGGCATTGGCTCCTCCAAGTTACAAATAGGGTTACATAATGAACTTATTGCAAAGGAAATGAACTTATAACACTTGAAAGAATATGAACTTATGGTCTTACATTTCCAATGCTAAAAATAAGAGCCGGAAAAATTAACGATTAGTGCAATACATTCATCACATGAATCAAAAGAAAACTTTCATCACATGAACATTAAAACCATTCATCTCAGAATCTAATTGTGCCTACTCAGCACAACATGCATTTTTAATAATCTATATCTCATATAAATTATTAAAACTAAAATGAGAAGGGTTAAGAAAACTTTTCAACCTTAAGCTCTCGTGCCAATTGTAGGAAACGACTTTCCTTAGCGCAACGGAAGTTGCTTATGGTGGCACCGACTCCGGTATGGATCTTTAAAATTTTCTTTGCCTTCTCCCTTTGTTGTAGTAGCCGATATCAATCCTTTGATGTCCAACGCTTGGATCAACCACTCGATCTTCTAAACTATGACTTGAAGCCAACAAACCGAAGTGTGGGCTTCACTCACAAAGATTAAACTCTAAACGATTTAGAGAATCAAGATGTCAGAATTGGTGTTTGGCATTAGGAATTTTAAACACTCTCACAACAATTGTGTGAATGTTTGCAAAATGTTAACCTTAGGAAGTGAGAGAAATGGTAGAGATTATATTCTCTTACACAAGCCAACTACTGACCTTGTCATTAAGCATCTAATGCTTTCTTGTAATGGCCAACACAAAAATGTGAATGTCATACCAAAGCATAAGAAATGATAAGTTAAAGACAAGGACTTTGTCATTAAGCATCTAATGCTTTCTTTCAATGGCAAACACATAAATGTGGAGGCCATACCAAAGCATAAAATGCATTAGCTAATGACAAATGTATTAGGTGTGTACATGCCACCTAATAGACATAATTACTTGGATGACATGGTAAGCCATATGGCTTTGTCTCCAATGGTAAATAAAAATCAATATCTTAATAATGATTTATTTACCTTCAATTATGTTGTAGTAATTATCTCATAATTATTCTAACTTGATTATCTCATAATCAAGACTTGATTATCTCATAAACAAAGAATGAGATTAAGAGATTGGAATCTTGGAATAGAGCGGCTATTGTTAAGCAC
>SKCR01011827.1:0-53025 GCA_019454045.1 Zanthoxylum bungeanum | reverse complement strand
TTGAACTTTGCTTTTCATTTGGGTTATGGATGGTACTATTGTAGGAAACGCTTTCCTTGCGCAGCGGAAGCGACTTAGGCACACGGATCGACCTTGAAATTTTTTTTCCTAAGCGACTTAGGCACACGCTTTCCTTACGCTTTATCTTTCTACTTATGTTCTTCAGTGGAGTTTCTCAAATTTTGAGAGAATGGTGAAGAAGAAGAGAGTTGAGGCTTTGGAAAAAAAAAATCATATTTTTCTTTTTATACTTAGGGTTTAATTTTTACAAAATAAAACAAACCCTAAGCCTTCCCCTTTCAATAGAATTCGGCCAAGGCACCAAAATAATTAATTTTGTAACTTCCAATATTAACTTTCCATAAAGCTAATATTTGTTACAAAAATAAATATTTAATTAACCTTTTGAAAGTCATAACTTCCAAAATAATACCAAGGATTATTTGTTTCCAAAACAAACAAATCCCTTCCATTTTTCTTGAAGAATTCGGCCACCATAGAAAAAGAATAATAAATTTTGTAACATCAATGTTTAATTTCCATAATAGAAAATATGTTACAAAATAAAAGGATTAATTGTCAATGAAAGAGATGTAACATCCAAATAAAGTCCAAGGGTTTCCAAAAACCCAAAATTTGGAATTTACACAATTAACCTTTTTATTTAATTATATCATATACAATTAAATGCCAAGTGTTTAATTATCATATAATTATTAAAACTATATATTAACTTTTAATATATAGTTTTAAGTGTGACAAATAATATTATTAATTATATTAATAATATTTATACATATGTGATTATATAATTGGACTATCCAATTATACTAAATCCGCTATAGTAAATCAAGCTAGCATGGGGACCAAATGGACCTACGGTTCCGAGCTCCAATAATCTCGAAATATTAATTAAGCTCTTAATTAAATATTATGAATTATTAACTCCGGGTTATTCCACTAAGAACTCGAAGTTGCACTCTCGTTGCCGCAGATGATATATTAAGTCGAACCAAGTTGGTGTCTATCGATATAGTCATTACATACAAATTGACCCTTCACGAGTATCTCGTAATTAGATTCGGGTCATAATATCCGTTATACCCCTCTAATTATTTTTACCTTAAGTACCATTGATTCTCTAATGAACGATTTATTCATAACTATTATGAATTTTAATCTTTCTATTCGTAATGAAAAACTTGAGCGCTCAAATCGTTCAAGCACCGAATCAACCCTTAAGAAATATACTCATCTACTTCTCACAACAAGGAGTGAACTCCATGTCTATGTAAAATGTTCCCAGCTACACAACAGACCATGCCCCCAAAATACGTAGCTATTGGCCGGGACTACTACACCAACCTCACCTTTTTAAATCAAATGACATGGCCTCCCATGCAGGAGTTCGTAGTACACTCAGGATTAAGATCAATCTATATATGACCATCCAGTAGATCAAAATGACTTTCTTAGTTTAACAGATATTATAAGAATGTCATTTCCATCTGGGTCCAGTCCTATATGATCGCATCATACAAGGTGCCTCCATTCTCATGTCTCTACATGGACGATCCGGATCAAGATCGCCATACAAATATGGAATGGACCGTAGCTATAGATAAACCACAAAAAATACCCGCTTTTTTTGCTCTCTATGGACTATTTAAGATTACTAACTTCATACTTAAATCCTCTTGTGTATGACACTCATACACTAAGTCTGAAGGCACATAAGTAATCTAGGGTATTCAAGATGATATATAATATGCGAAAATTAAACAAACAATTTGATAAATGAATAATGCATCATTTTATTTCAAAACACATAAAATCATTTACATCATATGTAGCTCTAGGATATACATTCCAACAATCTCCCACTTGCACTAGAGCAAATGAGACATGTAATGTAATCATAGACCATCTAGGTGACTTTCAAAAACTTTAGCCGGCAAGGTCTTTGTAAACGGATCAGCCAGGTTATCTGCGGATGCAATCTTTGTGACGGTAACGTCTCCTCTCAGCACTATCTCCCTGATGAGATGATATTTCCTCTCTATATGCTTTCCCCTTTTGTGGCTTCTTGGTTATTTGGAGTTTGCCAGCGCACCACTATTATCGCAATAGAGTGTGAGTGGTCTATCCATATCTAGAACAACTTCCAGATCTCCCAAGAATTTACGGAGCCAGACTGCTTCCTTAGCTGCTTCACAAGCTGCAACATATTCAGCCTCCATGGTGGAGTCAGCAATGCAAGATTGCTTTATACTCTGCCATATTATTGCCCCACCACCTAGGGTGAATACTGATCCAGATGTAGATTTCCTAGAATCGACATCTGTCTGAAAATCAGAGTCTGTATATCCCCTTAAGATCATATCCTCACCGGAATATACAAGCATATAATCTGTCGTTCTCTTAAGATACTTGAGAATGTGTTTCACAGCCACCCAGTGATCCAATCCTGGGTTTGACTGAAACCTACTGACTACTCCCACTGTAAAACAGATGTCCGATCTCGTTCATAACATAGCATACATGAGACTACCAACTGTTGAGGCGTATGAGATATGTCTCATTTCCTCAACATCTTGAGGTGTCTTAGGAGACTGTTCCTTTGAAAAATGATTTCCATGCCGATAAGGCAGATTGCCTTTCTTGGAATTCTGCATCCAAAATCGCACAATGATCTTGTCGATATAGGATGCATGAGTGTAGGCACTGCATTTTTGCATATAAGTCCCTATGATGAGTCTCATTTGGAGACACTACCTTTTAAGTTGCGTAAATAGCGGGAAACGGACATCGGAATGGAAAAGTCAGAAATTGGGATTTTTGTTGGATTTAGTTCGCCTGTTTAGCTTCGGGCTCGCTTGTTGGACCTCCGTTTTAAAACACATTTAGCCCAAAACCCCGAAAAAAATTTAACCTTGGCCCAAAACCCTTGAAATACACATCAAACCACACGCCCAAGCCAAGCCCACACACGCCCAAGCCTAGCCCACACACGCCCAAGCCCATAAAACATATCCAAATTAATAAAACACATATTTAACACATGGGAAATTAAAATAAATCAAATAAAATCTAAATAATCACCTACTAAAATAAAAAATTACTTACCTAAACAAAACAAATCATATACCAAATTAAAATAAAACAAATAAACATCAAATAAACCTATTCCTAATTTAAACAAATCATGTCCCCAATTAAATATATTTTTTCCTTGTGTGACACTAATTAAATGGTATCCCTTTTATTACACAAATCTCATTCCTTTTCAAGCAAGGATTCACCCTACCATTTGCCTATAAAAGAAACCCAAAACCAATCCTTGCCCTCTCCTAGCTCATACACACAATATTCTCACAAGAAACAATCAACGCATATTCACACTCAAAGCACAAACAAAGACCCTTGCATTACCGCATCACTCTCCACCTTCACGCACAAAAGCCACTGCACATTCACTCATGCAGCCCCTTACGTAAACGACAACAAAGAACTCAGCTATTAACACACACAAGAAGCCATATCGTTCATGGTCAACCACTCATTCTACCCTTCACGCAGCTCTTCACGCAATACACAAACCAGCCTTCATATTCTTCACGCACCACATACTGACATGTGCTCAGCCTATCACACCCTCCACTGACCGACATATAACCATAAACAAATACCCTGCAAAACCAAAGCACAACTTACCAAGCAACCAGCCCCCTGGACCGATTAAAACCCACAAAAGCAGTACCTTAAACAGCCATCTGCCGTTCCCAAAAAAATCCTGAAAATACCCCAAAACAGTAGCTAAAATCACCTAAAATAGTGAACAAAACAGCACTTTAAAACCCTTAACTTACCGCAAAAAAGAGCAGCCATATACCCTTAAAAAAACTGCAAAACAGTAGCCTTTTTACCGCAAAATAGTGACTGAAAACACCAGCAAAAACAACAGCAAAAAGAAGTGAAAACAGCGGCCCAAACAGCGGAACAACGAGGGAAAACGTTGAACCAGTGAACCGGAGGAGTTGCGGAGCATCAACCCTTCCGACGACCGTGTACCGTACTTCCGAGAGACGATTTAAAAGGTTAGACCTGAGGGCACTTTTCTTATTTATTTTCATTTATCTTTAATTGTTTAATTTATTTTCTCTGCATGAGAGTCGCTTGTGGATGCATGTTGTGGCCTTTGAATGGATGGGAAAATGTGTCGTCTCTCGTGGTATATAGGATGGAAACCCAGATTTAAATTCAGTAGCCGAATCCGAATGGACGGTAGTGCGGTCTGTACTTGGGATACAACTCCACGTACCACTTGAGTAAACGGCACATGTTTCACTTTGGTTTTGTATCTTGTTCCTTTATTGTTCGCATTTTATTATTCCGCCATTTAATTTCCGTACGATTATTTGTTTGTGTATTGATGATATAATGCACATGGGCTTAATATGTTGGTCTAAAGGTTCTCTATTTGAGGGAAGCAAAATCTAAAAGGCTACATTTATGACAATACTTTGCCGCGCCTTTTATTATTCTGTTATTCATTTTATGTATGACATCTCCTTGCATAATCATGCATCATATTGCATTGCGCATGGGCAAATCAAGTTGGATTAAAGGTCCTCCATTTTGAGGGATAGAAAGCCTAAGGGCTACCTTTGCCACAACGTTTTGCCGCGCCAGAAAAAGTACGCTCGATTGAACGTTAGATACGTTTAATCGGACACTTGAAGTCCTATATAGATGTGGGCATATGTCGCATCTCTTTTCTTTCATTCTCATTGTCTATCTTTTGCATCGCATCATTGCACGTTTATTTTAATGTTCAATTACCTCTTTAATTATCTCTTTACACCATGTGTTTAATCGCCTCTCTTTAATATGCATGCTTGTACAATCATTGCCCATTTGCGTTTCCATGATCATCAATGTAATGCGTTTGTGAAATTATGTGTTTATCCTTGTTTCAATTTGCCTTTATGCATGTGAACTTAGAAATAGAATAGCCTTGGAAATATATGTTGCTAGATTCGATTAAATTATTGCACAAATCATATCATTACAAGTGGCATAAGTAAGGGACCATTCTGAACCCAACGGTTTGAGGTCTTCCCTTGCGATGGGTGAGTGCGGCCTTAAATCATATTTTCCCGGTTCACACCGGGTGGCGACTCCATGTTATTTTTCCAGTTTAGTTCCCCCGCGGGCTATTCCGTACTCCCAACTAGGCCGCGAGCCTAGAACAGCGTCGTCCAACTTCTGTGTCCTACAGTCTGGCGACTCCACTGGGGATAGAGAATCGGCCCCGAAATAATTTCTTGTAATGTTTGTGATTTGTGCTTTAAGTTAACCGTGTCTATTATGGGTTGAGGGGGTCTAATCAAAGGCATTGTTAAGGCTAGGTGATGGTTTGGTGTCTTCCTTCATTCACTACCTTTCTATAAGGAAAAGCTGTGAGGGCACCTAGATAATCATTAACCATAGCTTGTTGTGACAGACTAATTTGAAGGACTAGTTGTTTATTCATGTCACCAAGGCGGTAAGAGCCTAAGAGACTTGGGTATTTAAGAGAGTTCGCTCCACACTCTCTCTGGGGAATCTACAATGGGAAATCCATTGGACAGTTAGTCACACACCGTAACTCATTGGCATGTACCTTAAGGTATAAAAAAGGTGCGCTCACTTGGTCACTTGAACCCTTGAGTGGGGAGTCCTAATTGTGGGCAATCCTTCGTCAACGAGAGCCTTTGCCCACACTCTCGTAAACCCACGTGTAAACCTTAATCGTAGAACTGGTAGAAATCATTTCCTTATGTTTATGCTTGTGGACCATCCTCATTTGGATGCAGTTGGACTTCTTGTCAGAATGCGAACTTGTTGGGCCATTTAAACTGGGACGAGTTCGTGTCCTATGACAGTTGGGCCAAAAGCTTCTGAAATGTCGATGGGCCGCTCCGTAGAAATTATTGTTTTGTGCTTGAATTATCTATTTATACTTGTATTTGTGGACCATCCTCATTTGGATTCAGTTGGACTTTTTGTCAGAAATGCGAACTTGTTGGGCCATTTAAACTGGGACAAGTTCGTATCCTATGAAAATTGGGCCAAAAGTTTCTAAAATACCGATGGGCCATCCTGTGTTTGGGCCCCTTATCATTTGAAGTTGTTTAACCATGTTATCGCAAAGGTGTAAACCTGTTGGGCCTTTTCAACTGGGACAAGTTTGCACCGCGCAATAACAAGATTTAATACTTTAAAAATGATAGTGGGCCGACTTATATATTCCATACATCACACGTATCTCATGCATCTCATGCATACACACATCATGTTAACTCTCTTGTGTCTTAAGAGCCATCATAGATATCTGTTGGGTTAGGGAAAATGGAAGACTTGTTAAAAGGCCAATAGCAAACATGAGCGAATCAGAGAATGTGGTATCCCGTATGGATCAGTTTGAGAACAGTCTCACCAAGATTACTGAACAGTTACAAGCCCTGACTACTTCTATGGCAAATATGGTTGTGCCCCGTGCTGGGGGAAATTCTGAGAATGTGAGGCGTGAGGAGCCTCCGAATGGGTTGGGGGATGACATCCCCACTTTTGATGATGACATGGCTAAATATGCGACGGGAAGAATGATTGGGTCTCAGACAGAATTACAGAAGCCACGGGATCAGGTAGAATCGGTTACCCATAAAATGAGGGGTAAACATGAAGACTTGTTGGACTATGAGGTGATGACCTTTGAGGGGCAGCTACCGGCTCAGTTTAAAATGTCTGACATAGCCAAATTCAATGGGAACGGGGACCCGAGGGTCCATCTCCGGCAATATGTCTCGGTTATGAGTTCAGTGGGCCTGTCACAACGCTTAGTTCAGAAGATGTTTGGGATGTCACTTGAGGGGGCACCCTTAGTGTGGTACCATAGCCTTGAAAGAAAGGTTAAGGAAGATTGGAGAGCATTGGCAGATGCTTTTCTAAAGCAGTATGTTACAGATTTGGAGATTGACTTGTCACTCCGTGACTTGGAGAATATCAAGCAGAAGCCGGAGGAAAGTTTCAAAGAGTATGTAGATCACTGGAGGAGCCAGCTTCTGAAAATGCTGACTCGTCCTTCGGAGAATGACTAGATCAAAATGATCATCAAGGGCACCAAGCCCTCTATTTATGGTAAGGTGAGGAGGATGAATTCAATGATTGCTGATTTTCGACAGTTGAGGGAGACTGTCATGGATATCGAGGAGGAAGAAGCTGAGCACAGAAAGTTTTATGGCAAGAATAGAAGGACTTTTGGGGGGCCTTCTGAGACCAAGCCCGCTACTGCTGAGGACGCTACCGTCAGAAACTGGCGATTCTCCAATCTTGGTAGACCTTTGTCAAAGGTGTTTGAAAAGTTGAAGATGCAAGGACTTCTAAAACCTTTGGAACCTAGGCCATTTCCAAATCATGTGCCACCTCACATGAACCTAAACCAGTATTGTTACTTCCATCAAGAAAAAGGTCATGACACCGACAACTGTACCCGCCTTAGGCATGAGGTCTAAAACCTCATTGACTCCCATAAAATACCCAATCCAGAAAAAGAACAACCTAACACATACATAAATCCTTTACCTAATTACCACTCCATTCCACCACCCACCTATATGATCAACTCCGGCCTACCCGAAACCTTTGTCCTCCAAAATCTCAACCACCAGGCTTCTTGCATTGAGATAAGGGATAACAGTAGTAAAGAACCATAGGTCGAGGAAGAAGGCGATGCTGCGAATGATGAAGTTGTTCCTCTTAGTTTATTTGATCCTGCATTTTTAATAAAAACATTGATTTTGTCTACTTGTTCGAATTTTTTCTTAATGATAATAAAGACGTTCATTTCTCTTACTTGCCTGAGTCTCTTCCTTTCAACCTGCAATATGAGTATATTTGACAAAAGCATTCAACCCTGGAACTGTGATATTCAGCGATACTTAGAACACGGGGAATTCCCGAAAGAAGCAAGCAGAAAAGACAAGGTAGCCATTCAGAAATTGGGAAACGGGGCAGTGAGACTGTCAAATTTGGAAGGGAATGAGTTCACCGAGCCGATCAATGTGGATAGATTGAAGCAGTATTTTACCTGAGGGAAAAAAGACCGAGCAGTCACCAAGGGAATTGACAGAAGACCTAACCCAACGGGATAGGAAACTCATTCATGCATGCATGCATACTCGTAACATATTTGAATTCTTTTTTGTGTTTGTTCTGTTTTGTAATAACAGGTTTCAAAGAAGAAAAAGAGAAAGCGGCAAAAGCAAGCCAACCAGAAGCAGCAACATGACAGCGTCATCAGTTTCAGGGTCGAGGCCCGCATCCGCATCAGTTTGGGGGCGAGGCCCACATCAACATCAGTTTGGGGGCAAGGCCCATGTCAGCATCAGTTGGGGGATGAGTCCCAGTGTCGAGGCCCACATCCGCATCAGTTTGGGGGCGAGGCCCATGTCAGCATCAGTTGGGGGATGAGTCTCAGGGTCGAGGCCCACATCCGTATCAGTTTTGGGGCGAGGCCCACATCAGCATCAGTCTGGGGCGAGGCCCACATCAGTATCAGTTTGGGGATGAGTCCCAGGGTTGAGGCCCACATCGGTACCAGTATCAGTTTTGGGATGAGTCCCAGGGTTGAGGCCCACATCAGCATCATCATCAGTTTTGGGGATGAGTCACAGGGTCGAGGCCCACATCACCAGCAGTTTTGGAACGTCACATCACATGATCTACTTCGACCTAGTGCAAGAAGCGAAGAACAGAAAGCTAAGCCAAGACTAGGGGCGACCAGTCTACCACCTCGCGAATCAGGGACGTAACCAGATATTGATTCACGGAATCAAAGAAGACTTAGAAATCACCAAAGAGAATTGACAGAAAGAAATTATAAGCAGGCCCAGCGGGCGACCAAAAACAGTTACAGACGAAGGACACCAAATAGCACAAAGAAGACCTAACCCATCGGAATGGGAAACACAACCATGCATCAATGCATACAAGTCACGTGCACGCAATTTTTGTCTTGTTGTTGTTTACAGGTTTTGAAGAAAAGGAAAAGGCAGCAAAGACAAACAGTTTCAGGAACAAAGCCCACAGTCAACACAGTTCGAGAATAATGCCCGCATTCAGTAAGCTCGGGAACAAAGCCCACTCACAATCAACAGATCAGGAATAAAGCCCACATTCAGCAAATTCGGGAACAAAGCCCATATTCAGTACAGCCAGGGAACAAAGCCCACTCACAATCAACAGATCAGGAATAAAGCCCACATTCAGCAAATTCGGGAACAAAGCCCATATTCAATACAGCCAGGGAACAAAGCCCACTCACAATCAACGGATAACACATTGTTCATGTGCATACATTTAATCCATTTGTATCAATAATAACCAAGTTGCTATTAAAAGAAACTGAATAACCATCATCCAAAAGTTTAGAAACAGAAATCAAATTCCTGCGAAAACCAGGAATGGATAACACATTGTTCAAATTTAAATAACTATTATTCATGAAATTTAAACTAGAAACTCCCACTGCTCTTGCTGAAACGGCATCCCATGTCCCGACCCTCATGGTGTAGTCACCTTCAGCAAGGTCCATTCATGAATCAAGTAGCTGCAAAGAAGAACAAACATGGTTAGTGGCTCCAGAATAAACAATCCAATCGAATTTATGATCCTCCACTAATAGAGATTCAATAACCAGTAAATCATATTTACCTGTTTCCTTTTTCTCCTTCAGCTCAGCAAGGTATTTAGGACAATTCCTTTTCCAATGCCCATTCTTGTTGCAGTGGAAACATTTTCCTTTGGGCTTGGCATCCTTGGAGCCTTTCTTGTTTTTCTTCTTCTTCATGGGCTTTCCCTTAGCCTTCCCAGTGCTTTTCTTCTTTATCTTTGCAGATTTAGAAGACTCGGCAACATTTGCCTCTGCACCGGACTTACGAGGATCCACAAGCATGGACTCGTAATGGGTGAGCTCATTAAGCAGTTGGGTCAAAGTAAAAGTCAACTTGTTCATAACATAGTTGCTTTTAAACTGCAAGAAACTCTTCGGAAGAGTTTCTATGATCATAGTCACCTGGCTACGCTCGTCAATACGAGCTCCATGGGTTTCAGTAGTGTTGAGATAGGTCATCATCCTCAAGACGTGCTCTCGGACTGATGTCCCATCCTTCATCCTAGCAGTCATCGTTGAGACCATGGCCTCATGGCGTTGACGCTCCGAATGCTGCCCAAACATGCCCTGCAATGACTCCATCATCTGAGATGCTAGAGCCATATGTTCATGCTTTGCAGCAAGAACCTCAGACATCCCTGCTAGCAAGTAGCAGCAGTGTAGGACACAGAAAGAAACTGGGTGACGCATGCTGTTTCGGGCTCGCGGCCTAGTTGGGAGTACGGAATAGCCCGCGGGGGAACTAAACGGGAGAAATAATGGAGTTGCCACCCGGTGTGAATCGGGAAAATGATTTAAGGCCGCACTCACCCCTCGCAAGGGAAGACCTCAAACCGTTGGGTTCGGAATGGTCCCTTACTTATGCCACTTGTAACAAAATGATTTGTGCAATAATCTAACCAAGCCTAAGCAACATATTTCCAAGGGGTAATTTACTCCTAAGTTCGCATGTATAAAATAAATCATCATAACGACAAACATACAATAACACAATAATCTCATGACATGTTGAATCATCCAACGCGAAAAAATAACTAACAACCAAAACATAGTTGAATGCCTATTGCAAAAGTAGATAACTAAATCATGCATAGAGGAATAACGTACCAGGGGCTAATAAATCATGTTTGAGAAACAAGTAACATCATAACGACCTAATCATGCTTGAACACAATCTTGCGAACACGTCAAATAGATGAATGCAGGAATACAAATGGGTGATAACAGCAAAAGTGTCAATAATGGAATGGCATGGTTAATTACATAATGCAAGAGAAATCACCCAAGAAGCAATCATGCATGAAATGTAATAATGAAAAAGACTCAGTTCAGTGTATGCGCATTCGTGTAGCGTTCGAAAATGCATTCGAACGGTAAACAGAAGGTTCTCGTTCGTGTGGCGTTTGATAACGCGTTCGAACGGGACAAGACCTGATGAAACAAAATATATGCGCGTTCGAGTAGCATTTGTAAACACGTACAAACGGTAAACAGAAGGTTTGCATTCGTATAACGTTTGATAACATGTTCGAATGGGATAAGACCTGATGAAACAAAAATACATGAGCGTTCGAGTAGCGTTTGTGAATGCGTTCCAACAGGAAAAAGAAAGTTCGTGTTCGTGTAGCGTTCGAGAACGCGTTCAAATGGGACAGGACCTGATGCATGATAGAAGACGCACACGTATACACAGATGCACAATGTAGGACCCCGTGTGCCCGATTGAACTCATTCCCAGTCAATCGAGGCATACCTCGTCCGACGCAGCAAAACGTCGTGGTAAAGGTAGCCTTCGGGCATTTTCCCTCGAATATAGGACCTTTAATCCACCCTAGTTAGCCCATGCGCATTAGAATGCAATACATGCATAAATAGAACAATGATATGCACAAAGTCAATGACTTAACAAAAGGCGCGGCAAAACATCGTGGTAAGGTAGCCTTCAAGCATTTTCCCTCGAATAGAGGACCTTTAATCCACCCTAGTTAGCCCATGAGCACAATAATGCAATGCATGTGTAAATAAAGCAACGATATGCAAAGGGTAAATGACATAATAAAAGGCGCGGCAAAACATCGTGGTAATGGTAGCCTTCAGGCATTTCCCTCGAATAGATGACCTTTAATCCACCCTAGTTAGCCCATGCGCATTATGTTACCATGCATATAAAATAAGGACAACAATACAGAACTTCACATATTCGATTAAACATATGTCACATTCAATCAAACACACTTTGTCCGGCGCGGCAAAGCAATGTCGTAAAGGTAGTCTTTCAGAATTTTCTTCCCTCAAATAGGGAACCTTTAGGCCAACGTACTAAGCCCATGCGCATCACATCATCAATACAAACAAATAATCGTACAGAAACTAAATGACGGAATATAAGATGCGGATAATAAACGAACAAGATACAAAAGCAAAGTGAAACATGTGCCGTTTGCTTGAGTGGTACGTGGAGTTGTATCCCAAGTACAGACCGCACTACCGTCCATTCGTATTCGGTTACGAAATTTATGTCTGGGTTTCCATCCTATATACCACAAGAGACGACACATTTTCCATTCATTCAAGGGCCACAACACACATCAATCAATGACTCTCATGCGAAGAAAATTCAATAAACAATCAAAAATAAATGAAAAATAAATAAAGAAAAGTGCCCTCAGGTCTAACCTTTTATGTCGACTCTCGGAAGCACGTTACAAGGCCGTCGGAAGGGCTAAAACTCCACAACTTTTCTGGTTCGCTGGTTCACTTCTTTCCTCGCTGTTTTCACTGCTCGAGCTACTGTTTTCACTCCATTTTGCTGCTGTTTTTACTGTATTTTCTGGTCACTGTTTTTAGTGTATTATGGGATGTTTTTGCGGTTTCTTTTAGGGGTTTTAAAGTGCAGTTTTTGTTACTGTTTTTGGTGATTTTAGCTGCTATTTTATGGTGTGATTTTGTGATCATGGGGGGCTTTGTATGGGGCTGCTGTTTTCGGTGGTTATAGGGCTATATGGGGCTGCTATTTTCGGTGGTTTAGGGACTGTATGGGGCTGTGTATTCGGTGGTTTTAAGCAGTGCAGCGATGGCAGTTTGTGCGTGCAGTGAAGGGGTAATGTGGAGGTGTTTTGGTCACGGCAAGGGGACTGTTTTGGTTGATGATTCTCGGCTATGGAGAGGAGAATAAGAGAAATATTTTTTTGCTTATTATTCTTGTATTAGGTGTGAATGCTAGGCTTTTTTTGTTGTTGTGTATGCGTGAATGAGAGAGGAGGGGGAAGTGTTGGAATTTGCTTTCTTTTATAGAAAAAGGCTATGGCTTCTCCTTGTGTCACACCAGTCCCCTTAGGTTAGAGTAGGGGTGAGACGGAGACTAGAAAACTAGCAGAGTTTCCCCTGTAATATGGACTAATCCTCCAAATACAAGAAAAAAATCTAAACTGAAAATAAAATATCATCATAAAAACTAGGATCTCCATGATCCAACTCAACATAATATCCATAAAGGAAACACAATAACCTCAGAATCAATTAAAGGCTCAATGCCTATAACCACATAACAAATTCTCCCAAGAAATACATATCTAGAAATACAGTCTCAAAACATAATAAAGACACTCTACTGTTGGCACAACCTTTCTCTACTGGCAGGAGGAAATGATGATGACGAAAATAGCAGATGGAAAGGATAATTTACTAAACTGCTGAACCTGAAATGTTAAGGAAAGGGGTAAGCTCACGCTTAGTGCAATGGATCACAGCTTAGTGCCGTGGATAATCAAGTAACAAAGTGGATCGAACAAGTCTTTCATAATATAAATAAATACATAAGCTGTAAATCGATATCTCAAACATTTACTTGAAATCGTAAATCTCATTTCTCATAAAACTCAAATCATAAATCTCATTTATCATAAAGCTCATACTGCTCAAAAATAATCTGTAATGATAAATCTGTTTATTCATCTATATGCACAACCTCATGACAATATGGCAAAGCTGGCAACATGGGGCTTCCCCACGGCAAAACTGGCATCCGGAGCAAACTGGCAACGTGAGACCTTATCTCACGGCAATAACTGGCAACATGAGACCTTATCTCATGGCAATAATTTGGCACATATAAGTACACGGGGTTGCATCCTAACATAAAAATCATTTCCAAAATCCATGCTCATATATCTCAAATCATGCAAGTTTCTCATATATCACAAACACATGATTTCAACATAATCAATATTCGATCCATACCTTATAGCAAAATATATAAACTTTCTAAAACAAACTCATTTAATACATTACCTTAAAATTCATTTAAGAAAACATACATACTATATACTTTTGAAAACATCAATGTTACAGGCTTATCCACGCACCTGGTGAGCTGACTACTGAGAAAGGAACTAGGCAGCAGGATCGTCTCTGCTTACGGTATCACGATCACCTATAGAGATAAAAGAAAATTTACTATGTGCTCATATACTGTTCTAGACTAGCTAAATGGCTCAGATTCTCATTTTACGCGTTTGCGGCAAAACTTGCGGAAAAGTTTCCGCAAATGCTACGGAAGAGTCTCGAATCCTCCGAACCTATCCAGAAAGACTTAATTACCCTCGCAATATCATATTTACATCTTAACCATGGTTACGGTCATCTACGCTCAATCACGCGAGAAATTCTGTTTTACCGGAAACTCGCTAATTCTACCGGATCGATCAAATCTAATTTGTTTCTCCCCGGATTCTACCACATTTATCGATTTAACATATTAAAACATACCCAATTCATCTCATGCTAATTCGCTGCACTACGGAACTACTGGAAACATCCGAATATAAAACTATAAACTTTAAAATAACAAAATTCTAACGGAGAGTCGTACCGAAATTACTAGGTCATATTCGGACTCCCTACGGCCATACGAACGCGCTGGTGCGATCGAAATTCCGATCGGAGTTACTGTTCACGTCGGGTTACTATCTTTCCTCGTTTTGGGTGCCACTGAGCACAGATCGGGAAAACCGTCACCACCATCTCGTAGTACTCGTCGAGGGCTTCAATTTGATAGGTGGCACGGCTCGTGGTTCGAAGCGATGAGCCGGGATCGGGAACTTCATTGCCGCGACTTATTTCCATCTCCTGCGCCGTTTCCGGCGTTGCTTGGCCGATCGCCGGCCACCAGCACATCCCCCTTCGCCGGACGAAGCTGCCAGTGGTGGTCCGCCGGCGTGAAGGTGGCCGGATGTCAGTACTCTCTCTCTCTCGCTCACGTATCTTCAACTGCTTCTTTTTTTTTTTTTTTCCTTTTCTGTATTAGGCTGCTGGTGGAAATAATAATAATAATAATAAAAATATCAAATTCCGAAAATTACTAACATGTCCCCACTAATAAGGGTATCTTCGGAAATCACCACTTTCGAAGCCCTTCTGATGATTTTCGATGTGTTCGAAATTTGTTCAACAAAAGTTGTTCGTCTCTGAAAAACGAGTCCGATGGTTCAAGAATAAACTCGATTGGAGTTTGTTTGCTAAATTCATGCCCAAAACTGTAAACTATACGCATATAGTAAAAATCACGTAACTGATTCTTGGTCCCCGCGCAATTTCCAATGCGAAGAAAATTCATTTCATATTATTCTGATCCATATTCCATCACTTAAACACTTATTCTTCATTATCATTCTATTCCAAGACTATATCGTCAGTCTGGGAATCTCCTAGAACAGTCCGAAAATCTGGGATGTTACATTTCACCCCTCCTTATAAATTTCGTCCTCGAAATTTCTTCATCCCTATAACTGCTGATTCGAACCTGGTCGAATGTGAGAAGTTATATCCGTGGAGTTTAGAGTCACAACTTACAAACCAATTATCTCATCTTTTAAAGAAAATGCTCCACCAAGGGTCCTGCATAGACAACGGCTGTAAAGAGTTTTTAGCAATTTACGAAAAATCCACCTTCTTAAGTTTCCCACTATTGAAAAGAGGATTTGCAGGTCCCTCAAATATCCGTTTTACATCTTATCATCGCGACAATTATTAACCCTTCCAATTATGCATAGATACTGTGAAAGTATCTTGTCATGAAGAATTATTGGTATCTCTCTCTATAAAGAGATGCACGAGTTCTTAAGGTATCACTCAAAAACTTCTTCAATGGCATCCTCATCTGCCAATCCTAACCCCTATTCAAGATCTGTCAGAGCTAAGGTGATATACCAAAAGCTTTGTAAATGGCCAGTCATTGATCGAGCAGTTATAGACTCTAAATATGTCCGAGACCTTTGGAGAGATATCTACGATTGTCTCAATGAAGTTCCATCCGCTATTTTGCCTAAAGAGATTGCAATGGACATCGTGGCAAGAGTTCCTACAAACTTCTTGAGGTGGTGTTTCATTCTTAGAACCATTTGGAATGGAAAAACAGATGGTTTAACCCAATACGAAAATAATTCAGCGATTGTTCACTGTGGATATCACAGATTCCACTCCACAGTTTTCATCAACAGTCATGATTTCTTCAATCATTGTCAGTGGAGTCTCGGTACCTTGTTTGTTTGAACTCGGTTTCCTAAATGGATTTATTCTTGGACCAAGTCCAATCCATCCCAACTATCCTGGTATCTCAGAAGATAGCCTTAGTGAGCTTCCTCCATTCATCAGTAATATTTTGTATCGATGGTATAAACGCCACAAAAGTATTACTGTCTGGATCGAAACCATTACTCCAGAATGGTCGAATGACTATTCGCTCGTTTACCACCCAATTCATCTTATAAGAATCATACCATCACGACAACTCACAGATTGGAGACTCACTTGTTGGCCATCTAGACCGAAACTTAGAGTTTACTATGGATACGATGATATTTTCCCAAAAGAGATTACTTCCCATCATTCATGTGATCTTAGAGCTCTTTCCGCAGACTCAATACGTCGAAGTCTAGAAAGCAATACTAATGATAAAGATGGCAAATCTTCACAACTATCGAAGAATCACATAGAAGTATCGTTCAAGGCTACAACAAAATCAAGTTTCCTGACAGTCTCGAAATTCAAATCATCGACGGCCTCATTCCAATGTCTCTACGTGCGAAACGTCAATGGGAAGATTATCAATTCGAAGATGATCCTGTCCTTGCAACACAACCCAGTTGTTATATTCCATAATGTAATCATAAATATTAATTAATTAAATATGAGTATCAACAAGGTCTTCTTTCTCATCTCTTAAACCCAAGTTCTAATGTCTCGACCTACTAACTCATAACGATGTTATAACTGCTGCGACAGAAGGTTCATGTTAGGTACAACCATAGAAATCACGTCAGATTCAGCTATAGGAATAACGATGGGGCAACTGTCGAAACTACTGAAGGTATAGGTCTAGAACCCTTGTTATCCTCAATAATCAGATGAACATCATCTAAAGCTATATCAAATTCAAGATCTATCGACTAAGTATGGGGTATTTCTATACTATTACTCGACATTCTCACGCATCACCAAACTATACCTCTCCCACGTTAAATACCAGTACCACGGCCACGTCCAGACATTTTACTATGAACACAAAACTACCATTTATCAGCCTGCTCAGTCAAAAGTCGATACACATGGTGGCATTTCTGTTCATCAATCAATCTCTTCAGCTCAAAAGCCTTCTCAACTATATCCAATAAATTTACAGCTACAATGTGATCATTCTTCCCATCAAACTCAACAGCTCCATATTCTTTCATTCCTTTAGCAATATTATCTTTATTAACTATAGGAGCTACCTGAGCTGGACCATGACCCCATGCTGGAGGGTAGTAATACGGATAAAGGTAAGCACCAGGAGGAACATCTGCTGGTGGAGGAGCATAATAAGGTGGAGGGTAGAAACCCGGAGGAGGTATAGGATAACCCTAATTTACTGGAGGAGGTGGAGGAGGTGCTGGAATATTTCCCTGAGGTGCTGCAGGGGCTGGAGGAACATTACTACTAGGAGGATGATGAACTGGGGTACTACTCCCTGAAAACCGAGGCTATGGAATCTTCTATAACAGGATTAGGGTTCCCTTCAAAGGTTCCCCATCATAAGAATTAACCTCCTCATCAACTGGAGGTGCCCTAGAAGGTTGGCCAACATTTGCTATCCTACGAGTACGAACTCGACCTGCACCTCGAACTCTGAGACGCGGAGGCATCTAAAAACACATGAAAGATGTCAACCGCTAAAAGACATAGAATAACTGATAAAGAAAAAGTAATGTCTACAGAATCTATGAACCCTGGGCTCTGATACCATTAAATGTCACACCCGTCCCCTTAGGTAGAGTAGGGGTGAGACGGAGACTAGAAACTGGCAGAGTTTCCCCTGTAATATGGGCTAATCCTCCAAATACAAGGAAAAATCTAAACTGAAAATAAAATATCATCATAAAACTAGGATCTCCATGATCCAACTCAACATAATATCCATAAAGGAAACACAATAACCTCAGAATCAATTAAAGGCTCAATGCCTATACCACATAACAAATTCTCCCAAGAAATACATATCTAGAATACAGTCTCAAAACATAATAAAGACACTCTACTGTTGGCACAACCTTTCTCTACTGGCAGGAAATGATGACGAAATAGCAGATGGAAGGGATAATCTACTAAACAGCTGAACCTGAAATGTTAAGGAAGGGGTAAGCTCACGCTTAGTGCAATGGATCACAGCTTAGTGCCGTGGATAATCAAGTAACAAAGTGGATCGAACAAGTCTTTCATAATATAAATAAATACATAAGCTGTAAATCGATATCTCAAACATTTACTTGAAATCGTAAATCTCATTTCTCATAAAACTCAAATCATAAATCTCATTTATCATAAAGCTCATACTGCTCAAAAATAATCTGTAATGATAAATCTGTTTATTCATCTATATGCACAACCTCATGACAATATGGCAAAGCTGGCAACATGGGGCTTCCCCACGGCAAAACTGGCATCCGGAGCAAACTGGCAACGTGAGACCTTATCTCACGGCAATAACTGGCAACATGAGACCTTATCTCATGGCAATAATCTGGCACATATAAGTACACGGGGTGCATCCTAACATAAAAATCATTTCCAAAATCCATGCTCATATATCTCAAATCATGCAAGTTTCTCATATATCACAAACACATGATTTCAACATAATCAATATTCGATCCATACCTTATAGCAAAATATATAAACTTTCTAAAAACAAACTCATTTAATACATTACCATAAAATTCATTTAAGAAACATACATACTATATACTTTTGAAAACATCAATGTTACAGGCTTATCCACGCACCTGGTGAGCTGACTACTGAGAAAGGAACTAGGCAGCAGGATCGTCTCTGCTTACGGTATCACGATCACCTATAGAGATAAAAGAAAATTTACTATGTGCTCATATACTGTTCTAGACTAGCTAAATGGCTCAGATTCTCATTTTACGCGTTTGCGGCAAAACTTGCGGAAAAGTTTCCGCAAATGCTACGGAAGAGTCTCGAATCCTCCGAACCTATCCAGAAAGACTTAATTACCCTCGCAATATCATATTTACATCTTAACCATGGTTACGGTCATCTACGCTCAATCACGCGAGAAATTTTGTTTTACCGAAAACTCGCTAATTCTACCGGATCGATCAAATCTAATTTGTTTCTCCCCGGATTCTACCACATTTATCGATTTAACATATTAAAACATACCCAATTCATCTCATGCTAATTCGCTGCACTACGGAACTACTGGAAACATCCGAATATAAAACTATAAACTATAAAATAACAAAATTCTAACGGAGAGTCGTACCGAAATTACAAGGTCATATTCGGACTCCCTACGGCCATACGAACGCGCTGGTGCGATCGAAATTCCGATCGGAGTTACTGTTCACGTCGGGTTACTATCTTTCCTCGTTTTGTGTGCCACTGAGCACAGATCGGAAAACCGTCACCACCATCTCGTAGTACTCGTCGAGGGCTTCAATTTGATAGGTGGCACGGCTCGTGGTTCGAAGCGATGAGCCGGGATCGGGAACTTCATTGCCGCGACTTATTTCCATCTCCTGCGCCGTTTCCGGCGTTGCTTGGCCGATCGCCGGCCACCAGCACATCCCCCTTCGCCGGACGAAGCTGCCAGTGGTGGTCCGCCGGCGTGAAGGTGGCCGGATGTCATTACTCTCTCTCTCTCGCTCACGTATCTTCACTGCTTTCTTTTTTTTTTTTTTTCTTTTCTGTATTAGGCTGCTGGTGGAAATAATAATAATAATAATAAAAATATCAAATTCCGAAAATTACTAACATGTCCCCACTAATAAGGGTATCTTCGGAAATCACCACTTTCGAAGCCCTTCTGATGCGATTTTCGAAATGTGTTCAACACGAAAGGTTTTCGTCTCTGAAAAACGAGTCTGATGGTTCAAGAATCAACTCGATTGGAGTTCGTTTGCTAAATTCATGCCCAAAACTGTAAACTATACGCATATAGTAAAAATCACGTAACTGATTCTTGGTCCCCGCGCGATTTCCAATGCGACGAAAATTCATTTCATATTATTCTGATCCATATTCCATCACTTAAACACTTATTCTTCATTATCATTCTATTCCAAGACTATATCGTCAGTCTGGGAATCTCCTAGAACAGTCCCGAAAATCTGGGATGTTACACCTTGTTTGAAAATGAAGGAATCAATTAGTGTCTTACAAGGAAAGTCTAATATTTGATTGGGGGACATGTCCTGGCTAGATTAGGAATATGATATATTTAATTTGTTTTGTTTAGGCATGAGATTGTTTTGTTAGGAATATAATATACTTGATTGATTTTAATTAGGCATGACTTTATTTGATATTTATTTTAAATTGGTATATATTTTTTAGATTTTATTTAATTCCCGATGTGTTAAATATGCATTTTATTAATTTGGATGTGTTTCAAGTGGGCTTGGGCGTGAATGGGCTTGGTGTGGGCGTGTGGCTTGGCTTTGGAGGTGGGCTTGGTGTGTGGGGGGTAGGTGTGTGGCTTGCGGGTTTTTCCAAAAAAAAAAAGTGTGGCTTGCGGGGGTTTTTGGGCTAAAGTGTTTTAAAACAGAAGTCCAACAAGCAAACCCGAAGCATAAACAAACGAATTAATTCAAACAATGTGTCAATTCTTGACTCTTCCCTTCCGACGTCCGTTTCCCGCGACTTAAAAGGAAGTGCCTCTAAATGAGACTCATCATAGGGACTTACATGCAAAAATGCAGTGCCTATAAGCGGGCTTTCTCATTTGCTGCGACCCATTTCTGGTAGGTATCGCGCACAGCTTGGCCAGTATTTCTGGCCGGCTCGGGAGGACTCTCCTCCGTCAGGACAAATTTTAGGTCTTCACAGACTAGAATAACGTTCATGTTACTTTTCCATTTAACATCGTTTTCTCCTGTTAGTTTGTCGTTTGAGAGTATGGAAATAATTGGAGAAAACATGGCTGAAAAATAAAATAAACATGCATTTTACATTCATTCATCGCATATTAAAATCATCAAATAATTTTAGCATAAAATTAAACATGATGCATGAACCATGAATAATGAATTAGAAACCTAAGAGAATTACTATGCCACGGAAATCTATCATCCCACAAGTAAGTGCCGCCATAGGGTAGGTCAAGTACTTGCATGATAGATCGAGACAATCTCAGTCAATTTAACATATGCGGGAATAACTCTTATTCCTATATTAACCAACTACCGTTTCATTCGATCAAGGAATTTTATTAACAGTTAATTATTCCTTTGTGAGTGTAACCCGTCGTTTCGGGATTCTTGGACTTAACGAGTGAAGTGCCGCCGTAGGGTAGGTCAGTTTACTAGATACATCTAGAATATGTATCCTCTCGGAACCCAAACCTGATATTGACCCAAAATGGACACCATCCGTAGAGGGACGAAAACAAAGCCGTCTCGAGGCGCCTTTTGAATCTCACATTTTTGGACTAACAACGGAGATCGCGGGATATACTGTCGTATATCCCTCTCCCACTCACTATTTTAAAATTAAGGTTTCTATCTATAAATATCTAATATTTTATTTTAACTAGTGTGGATAAATTTATGGCGGCTAAACCATTTTTTATTTACACTAGTTTGACATAAGTGACCTAACCAATTTTAACTCTTAAAAATTATGTCACTAATATTCCATTAGTCTCTACTAATAGTTTTACTCAATTAAACTAATTTAATTAGAGTGGTATTAGTGAGCTATTATATTTTAACTCTTAAAAACTAGAACACTAATAAGTTTACAATTTATGGATTCTAAATGGTCAAAATTTTAATTAAACATTTTAATAAATCTTAGTGCGTTATAAAGTCCAATGGTACGTGGAATTGTATCCCGAGTGCAGACCATATTACCGTTCATTCGGAATCGGCTATGGAATTTATATCCGGGTTTCCATCCTATATACCAATGTAATTTATTATGCACCAATTAAGCCCAATATATTAGAATTCAAATTGTAAGCCATAAATCCAATTAATCTAATTAATTGATATCCATGCATATCATATTCTAATTTAAACATTTAAATTACATAAAATCATATTTTTATGTCTATAATGATAATGCATCTAAACATGTTATGACATGTAAAATGCAAGAGTGGGCACCTTAAGGTATATGACATGTTATTCGAAAAAAAAAATACATATAACATAAAAATATTTTACATTGACCGGGCTCTTATTTTTCCTATACTAATCTAATTAGCACATAAGATTCACCAAGGCATCCCTTGGTCTTCAAATACCGCTTCAAAGTGGTGTTGGCTCCTTTTGCGACTTTGGTGCTCCAAATTACAAAAATTGAAATTTTACATTGAAAAATAAAATTACAACAAATGTAAACAATGGCCTATGGCCTTACATCCAAAAACAAAACCAACTACAAAAATAACAGCCGGAAAAATTTACGACCAATGCAAAATCCATTCATCACATGAAATAACAAAAACATTCATCATATGAATATTACATTGTGCCCACTCATCTAAACATGCATATCATATTTATAACTCATATAAATATATTAAAAACAGAAACTTTAAATGAAAAAGAGAAGGGTTAAGAACACTTTTCAACCTCGCTCTAGATGCCAATTGTAGGAAACGCTTTCCTCACGCAGCGGAAGCGACTTAGGCACACAGATCGACCTTGAAAATTTTTTCTGCTTTACCCTTCCTTTAGCCGAATGGATCCAGCAACTATACTGAGATTTTATTTCGGTTTCGGACAAGATTTCAGCCCCGGAATGCCCCCGAAACAGTCCCCGAACTGCAGTGAAATAATGGACTGTTTTGGACCCGTTACGCACCCGAACTGCACCCAAATCAACCCCTGATTTTCGTGACCAACAAGGATATTTCAGGTCTGATTTTTCACTCAAAAATCAGTCCCAACACAGCCCCAAAATGTCTTTAAGTGTTTCCCAAAATTTCAAATTAAAACAAAAACAAACGGAACCCCGAAACCCCTTACAATGTGCGGCAATGAGGCTAGTCACCCCTCACTGCCGTGGATCAATAAAAGAAGGAGAAGATGAATATGATTCAACACCACGAGGTCTTCCGTGATATGACTCGTAACCAACGGAAAGTAGTGTGGGCTACACTCACAATATAAATCCCTAAACGATTTAGAGATTTTTATCACACTTAATATTTTATCTTTCTTCTTATGTTCTTCAATAGAGTTTCTCAACTTTTGAGAGAATGGTGAAGAAGAAGAGAGTGGCTAGGGTTGCAATGAGAGGCTTGGAAAACAAAAATCATATTTTTCCTTTTATACTTAGGGTTTAATTTTTACAAAATAAAACAAAGCCTAAGGCTTCCCCTTTCACTAGAATTCGGCCAAGGCACCAAAATAATTAATTTTGTAACTTCCAATATTAACTTCCCATAAAGCTAATATTTGTTACAAAAATAAATTTTAATTAACCTTTGAAAGTCATAACTTCCAAAATAATACCAAGGATTATTTGTTTCCAAAACAAACAAATCCCTTCCATTTTCCTTGAAGAATTCGGCCACCATAGAAAAGAATAATAAATTTTGTAACATCAATGTTTAATTTCCATAATAGAAAATATGTTACAAAATAAAAGGATTAATTGTCAATGAAAGAGATGTAACATCCAAATAAAGTCCAAGGGTTTCAAAAAACCTAATTTGGAATTTACACAATTAACCTTTTTATTTAATTATATCATATACAATTAAATGCCAAGTGTTTAATTATCATATAATTATTAAAACTATATATTAACTTTTAATATATAGTTCTAAGTGTGACAAATAATATTATTAATTATATTAATAATATTTATACATATGTCATTATATAATTGGACTATCCAATTATACTAAATCCGCTATAGTAAATCGAGCTAGCATGGGGACCAAATGGACCTACGGTTCCGAGCTCCAATAATCTCGAAATATTAATTAAGCTCTTAATTAAATATTCCGAATTATTAACTCCGGGTTATTCCACTAAAAACTCGAAGTTGCACTCTCGTTGCCGCAGATGATATATTAAGCCGAACTAAGTCGGTGTCCATCGATATAGTCATTACATACGAATTGACCCTTCACGAGTATCTCGTAATTATAGTCGAGTCATAATGTCTGTTATACCCCTCTAATTATTTTTACCTTAAGTACCATTGATTCTCTAATGAACGATTTATTCATAACTATTATGAATTTTAATCTTTCTATTCGTAATAGAAAGACTTGAGCGCTCAAATCATTCAAGCACCGAATCAACCCTTAAGAAAGATACTCATCTACTTCTCGCAAGAAGGAGTGAACTCCATGTCTATGTAAAACGTTCCCAGCTACACAACAGACCATGCCCCCAAAATACGTAGCTATTGGCCGGGACTGCTACACCAACCTCACCTTTGTAAATCAAAGGACATGGCCTCCCATGCAGGAGTTCGTAGTACACTCAGGATTAAGATCAATCCATATATGACCATCCAGTAGATCGAAATGACTTTCTTAGTTTAACGGATATTATAAGAATGTCATTTCCATTTGGGTCCAGTCCTATATGATCGCATCATACAAGGTGCCTCCATTCTCATGTCTCTACATGGACGATCCGGATCAAGATCTCCATACAAATATAGAATGGACCGCAGCTATAGATAAACCACAAACAAAGTACCCGTTTTGTTTGCTCTTTATGGACTATTTAAGATTACTAACTTCAGACTTAAATCCTCTTGTGTATGACACTCATACACTAAGTCTGAAGGCACATAAGTAATCTAGGGTATTTAAGATGATATATAATATGCGAAAATTAAACAAATAATTTGATAAATGAATAATGCATCGTTTTATTTCAAAACACATAAAACCATTTACATCATATGTAGCTCTATGGCATACATTCCAACAACTATCTCTCACATCAAGTTTGAAATATTCTTCATTCTTTTCATTATTCGGGAATTTCATGGCTTTGAAAACATTGAATTTTACATCTTGGTCGTGTACCCTCATGGTTAGTTCCCCCTTTTTGTACATCAATAATGGTTCGACCGGTAGCCAAGAATGGTCTCCTGAGGATGATGGGCACATCTTCGTCTTCCTCCATGTCAAAGATAATAAAATCAGCTGGGAGAATGAGTTTATCGACTTTGACCAGCACATCTTCAACTACACCTCTCGAAAATGTGAGCGATCTATCAGCAAGTTACAGAGAGACTGAGGTGAGCATTGCTTCTCCAATTTATAGTTTCCTGTAAATGGAAAAATACATCAAGTTAACACTAGCACCTAAATCACATAGAGCCTTACCGAAGTTATGTTCTCCTATGATGCAAGGGATGGTGAAACTGCCAGGATCTTTTAACTTTTGGGGAAGCTTCCTCTGAATGATGGCGCTGCATTCTTCTGTCAATGATACTATCTCGTAGTCTCCCAATCTCCGCTTTCGTGAAAGAATATCTTTCATGAATTTGACATAGCTGGGAATTTGTTCCAATGCTTCTGCAAATGGAATGTTGATATGCAGCTTTTTGAAGATCTCCAGGAATCGAGCAAATTATTTATCCAGTTTTTTTTTCTGGAGACGCTATGGAAAAAGTAGAGGTGGAGTGAATCTTTCTCGATCATTTTCTTTTGCCTATTTTTCCTCAATTTGCAGTTCAGCTCAACTGCTTTCTTTTGGAACTTCCTCAGTGGATGCCTTGATTCCAACATTTTCGTTGATTTCAGTACCCCTTTTCAAAGTGATGGCATGACATTGCTCCTTCCCTATGTTCCTTGGATTTGGTTCTGTGTTGCTAGGAAGGGTACCTTGCGGTCTGTAACTCTGAGCATTGGCCAATTGTCCTATTTGATTCTCCAGTATTTTCAAATATGCTGCTTGGCTTTGAATTAATGCTGATTGTGATTGAAACATAGCACCATATGATGCTGCTTGAGAGTCATATTTTTCTTCTGTTAGTGTCATAGACATGCCACATGATCTCTAAGCGTGATTATTGTGCGAATAAAACAAGAGAGTTGCGGAATACTCACATTGATTGGTTGAGGAGATTTCAAAAAATTTCAAGGATGTAAAGAAGCTCCAAGCTTTCCTTGAGTGTTTCCAACACTTGGGTGAGTCTCCCTATTTCCATTGCGACATAATTAAATCCAATTTAATTAAATAAAAATGCCTAGCAAAATTATTACGAAAGTCACTTGCGAATTAATTCAAAATTAATTCGTTTGCCCGAATTAGAATCCAATTTTAATTCCGCTCTGAAATCCGATTTCATTTAATATATCCAATATATATTATTTAAGCCCAATTAAATAAATTAAATAGTAAAATCCAATTTAACTATTAAATTTACTTTGCCGATTAATTCCAAATTAATCGCGTTCTCTCTTCTAATCGAATTAATCCCATATTAATTCTTACCGTAATTAATCCTAGATTAATTTTCTCTCTCTCATAATTAATCCCAGATTAATTTTCTTCGAGTCAAATGTCATCGGTGAATCTTTGGGAGGCGACCCAAGAGATTCATGGATATGTTGGTAGTAAATACGATCATCGGACTATCCGAATACGTGCATACCTGGTACCACGTCCTTACCGATTTACAAGACATGGTTGGCTTCTAGCAAAGCACCGTGCCTACCCAATTCTCCAGAAATATTCTTTTAAGGAATAAATAATCTATACCAGGCGTAGTATACTAAGTATTGCGCATTACGATCCAGTACCAGATGTCACATGCTAGGCCTGGGGCTGGAGTTGTGTCTACCTCGTACGAAGTATATATCGGATCACTAGCAACTAGTCTCTTTATGATCGGAAAGTCATGACCTAATCATACATCCCCGATGGCTATAGCACTTAGAGTACCAGTTCTATATCTCTGCGTGATCATCATCTCAATATGACTGAAGTGATACTTCCATCTTGACATCACACCCAATACACTACGATTCTCTGTATACCCAGAAGAGGCGTACACATAACCTGTTAAAGCCCCGGACGACCAAAACCAAAGAATACTGATTGTTGCAAGTATTAGCGATGCAAGTCTCAGGTTAAGACCAAATACACCTACCCTGATTCGGATTCCTATAGACACATAGTCATACTACCAATTAGACTCCGAGGGGTCTATCCATAGCGAAGCTGTTTCCGTACCATCGGTAAACATAACCTCATATTACACTTTCATGAGTATTCAATACCCAAATATATGAGAACTATGATGTTACGCTTCCATAACACGCACAAGTGTAATACTAGCCTATTCCACATTATCGATGTCCAGTCTCGATAATACTATGACTAGGGATATTTAATGATTAAACCTTACGTGGATTAATATTGTCTCATATCTTATTAATCTGGTACTAATCATATGGACTTTTATCATTTATATATCCAGGTAATCCAATTACAAATGATAAAAGAGAAATTTCCTTTGTCACATAGTTAATTTGTACAACAACTCCATGTGTCTGTACAAATAGTGATGCTATGGGTCATAATTGTCCAACAGCTTCTAGCTTTTTCAAGTCAGCCAGCACTTCTGTTATTCCTGATTCTTTTTCATATTCCTGGCCTTTGTTTTGCTGTTGGAATCCGGGTGGTGGATTATTCATTTGCCCTGAATTGTTGCTCCATGCGAAATTGGGATGGTTCATCCACCCTAGGTTGTAGGTGTTGGAATATAGATTGTTCCCATGTCTATTGAAATTATTGATATAATTCACCGTCTCATCATATTGGTTTGTCTCTGGTGCTCCTCCATATGGTGAACTTGTGGATCCAGCATTAACCTTCATGTTAAAAGTTTCTAGATTTTTGCAAATCAGATCCAGTTTGGCTCAAACTTCGTAAATTCCTGTGATTCGTTGAATTATGCTCATTTCTATTGGCCACAAAGAATTGTTGTTAGCCATTTCTTCAATTAAGTCACAGGCCTGATCCTCCCCTTTTGCCATTAAAGCTCCTCCAGCAGCAGCATCAATTGTAGTTCTCATTAATCCAGAAAGTCCATTATAGAAGGTTTGGACTTGTAGCCACTTTGTAATCTCATGGTGAGGACATTTTCTGAGCAAATTCTTGTATCTTTCCCAAGCTTCGCAGAGGGATTCTGAGCCATGTTGTACAAAAGATGTAATGTCATTCCTCAACTTTGTAGTTCTGGCTGGGAGAAAGTACTTTGCAAGGAATTTGGTGGTTAGAATGTTCCAAGTTGTGATGGAACCTGCTGGTGGTGAATGTAGCCAAGCCTTAGCTCTAGCTTTCAAGGAATATGGTAAAACACGCAGTCTCATTGCTTCTTCAGCCGCTTGGTTGTAATTGAAAGTGCTGCAAACTTCCAGGAAGTTGCTAATGTGGGCATTAGGATCTTCAGTTGCAATCCCCCCAAACTGAACTGACTGCCGTATCATATGGATGCATGTTTTGATGTCACACGCATTTGCTGGTAAGGGAGGAAGTACAATACATGAAATAAAGCCGTCAACCACCAGAATAGTTCCGTCTCGAATGGGAATTGGTGCTACAACCTCCAAAGGTTCAGGTTCCATATTGATCAGTGTTTCTTGGCCTTCTCAGATTTCCCTTCTCAATTGTCTGATCGTTCTTTCAATTTCAGGGTCAAGCGGACGGATTTCAAAGCTTCTGGTTCTTCTCATATAGTGTCTGAGAACCTGAAACACAAGAAAACAAAAATAATAAGTAAAAATAAATTAGATACAAGTAAATGTATCTAACTCCAAAATTAATAGTAAAAGATAAATAAGTCCTCGGCAACGGCGCCAAAAACTTGATCGGTGAAATCACTCACGTTACGCAAGCGCATGTATTACTCAAGTAGTATAAAATGTATCAATCCCACGAGGACTTAGTATTTAGGCTATTAATTTATGACGTTGAATATTTACGAGTATCTAATAGATTTCATTGTTGATTGGATGGTGATTTTAAACTAAAGACAATTAAATAAAACAGTGCGAAGGTGAATTAAAGGTAAAATCAATATTATAAAACTATCTAGGGTTGTGAATTCTTCCAATATCTTTTTAAAGATGAAGTGGTTATCTCATGTTTGTGTAATATATCGGTTTATTAACCTGGAACGTGAAATTATGCAAAAGCCTTTGTCGATGGTCAGGTGCAAATACCCAAATAACCCAATTAATCATATGTCTATGTCAACCAAGTTACCTGAATTCATTAAGATTAAGTTCCAATTGTGGCTACCTCCGCCCGACAGGTATATGTCTATCCTGAAAGGAAATCTATTAAGGGGTATCTAATCCTTAAGGGAGATCGTGGGCTATTAAGTCTAAGGATGGAACCTAAAATTCCTTCGTCAAGTTTATTTTAAGTTTACCAGATCAATCTTATTAATGGCCAGTTAGCAAGAAGCATTAAGCTTAAGACTTGATAAATAAACATTTATATTACCCAAGACATAAAATAACTCATTATAAACTGGTGATATTGGAATTCATCACAACGTCAGATTATGTATTTAGTTACAACACATACCTAGGATTACTAAAAACTTAATTAAACAAAACATCATAAAAAAATAACTTGAAAATAAATAAAAGTAAAATTACAATAATGAAAGAAAATGATGGGGGTTAAATGATCCACTTTTAATATTTCAAAATTAGAAATCTCCATTATTTTCAATATTTACTGATTAATTAATTATATTTAAATAGACCATAAAGGCGGAAATTCCATTTATCTCAATTAAGTCCAACCGACCATATAGGCAGTAACAAGGTTATTACCTAAACCAGCCATATAGGCGTAAACTCCGTCTGCAATGTAAAACTGACCATATAGGTGGTAAATAAGGTTGTCACATAAGCCGGCCATATAGGCGATAACTAATTAATCCAAATTTTAATTAAAATAGGGGAGATTAATCTAATTTATTATATTAAAAGTCTCACATTTTCACCCCATCAGAATGAGATTACCTGCTAATGTTGTAAATGAAAACACACAAAATTTTATTAATTAAACAAAAATAAAATATAAGAAAACTCAAATAAATATACAAGACACTTTCCTTTAGGTTTTCATGGAGAAATTCCTCCAAAGAAAGCATGAAAAAATTACAAAGTTTAGCTTGGTATTTATAGGCAAATCTATAGGCTTCCACCAATTTCTCCACCAATTGCTCCATCAAACATGGCACCAAACATGTCATCAAACATGGCACCAAATCCTCCACCAAACATGCAAGCATGTTTGGTGGAAGTTTGACAATTTTCATTTTTTATTTTATTATTATTATTTTGTTTTGAAAATGACTTTAATAATTACAAATAACACACTTACAGATGTTTTATCAATTTCGGTCTGGAGAATTCAGAATATGAAATTATTATGAACTTCAAAGTTGTAGATCTTTGAGTCTTCTTTAATCTGGAACTTGAATCACCTCAATTCGATATCAGAGTAAAAAAGTTATGGCCACAATACGACAATTGCGTAAAGCTAGAATTTCTGAAATCGTACTTCGTTAGAACGCCATTTCAAGTTTCCAATCTCCAAAATCAAAATTTCAAGTCCAGTTTTTACCCTTATTTGTTCCACATATCGTCCTGATTGATTCCATTAAGTAGCAATTTTATTTTAACTGCAAAATAAACTAGAACACATCAAAACATTCATAAAACTCGAGAAAGTATACAAAATATTAAGTAAAAGTGGTGGTAAATATAGATATATTTTCCGTTCATCAGCTTCCTATCAATAAAACATAAAACAAACTATAAAATACATTAAATGATACATAATCTAACAAGATAATAATTTAAGATTGCATGAATAAATGGGTATAAATATCAGTTATCAAACACCCCAAAACTTAAGATTTTACTAGTCCCGAGCAAAAGACTAAATAAAAACTAAATAAATATAAACAAACTAAATAACATAATTAACTAGGCCACTTTCATAGGGATCACGATTGCATTTAGCGTATGCAACAAGCCTTTAAACCCCTAGGCGGCCCTAGTGATTGAGTTATAGTCTCGTGAGGACTTACATCGACGATACCCACAAACGTCATTCATAAACATGTAATCATGTAAAAATAAAATAATAATAATAAAAGCAAAGAAATTAGTCCCGCTAGTTACGCATAATGTTGTCCTCAAAGAATGCCCAGAGAACCTTCGAAGTACTCAATGCAACGTAAATCCAAGTTCTTGAATAAACCATCTAAGCCAGACTCACAATGTGTAAAGGTTCATTCACAGCTCGACTCATAAGTAAGCCAACTCAATGATTTCATCTAAAAAATTGAGATCCGATGGGTCAAACCAATATAGATATCTCAAAAGTACTCTATATTTGCATTTCTTTGCTCAGTATGGTACCATTTTATTTTCTTCTTTTTCTTCTCTTTTTTTCATTTTTTTCTTCAACACACCTACCCTTTAAGGTAGCATTTCTCCTTATGGTGGTCCTAACACTCGCCCATAGGTAGCTGCACGCTTATCGGTTATAGATGGTTTAACTTCTTTTTCATTTTCTTTTTTTCTTTCAATTTTTTTTTCTTTTCTTTTGTTTTTGAACCTTACCATACATCATAACACTTATCAAATCGAGATAGACATCTAAGAAAACAGTCATTCATCAGCAAGCAATTTCTTCAACTAGTCATTTTGCCAACTACTTAGGTTTTTACTGCTAAAAACCCATTGTTAAGTGCTTACGAGTCTAACCTATATCACCTACTCAAGGCATTAGATAAAATTCAATTGGGAACTTATCATTTCTAAGATTTCATCTAACGCAAACAAAATTTATCATTAGACTTATGCTTTACTATCTATGACTAAAACAAAAAATTAATTTTTTTTAAATATAGCAGGAATTATCGCTACATTCACACACCCAAACTTAAAACTTGCATTGTCCTCAATGTAAGATAAATAAAAAAGAAATAAAAGTAAGGAACAACACTACCTTGTATGGAGTTGATCAGGCTTTTGCTGGTCAGAATTTGGCTGTGTGGGTTGTGTGGTTTGCGCTAACACCTGCATAAATAACATGCAACTAATAAACAAACAAATAACACATAATAAAATAAAATAAAGTAAATAAAATAAAAATAAACAAATGCAAATGAAAATGAAAATGCAAGGGTTGCCTCCCTTCTAGCGCTAAGTTTAACGTCTTCAGTCAGACGCAACTATCCAAATGATCATGGTGGCTTCAATGTAATGGACCGAGTAATCTTTTGTGCTTTCTTTTTTGGTATCCACCGATTGTTCTGACATGAAAAAGAACGCTTGACGGGTTGTGACAATGTAACTATAGAAGGTCCTCCAGGATATATGAATTTCCCCCAGTTTGAAATTATGGACTGCACATTCAGTAAAATTGGCTCGATCACTTTTTGAGCTTCCCATGGATCATCTTCAAGTGAGTACCGATTCTGGATTTCCTCTTCTTTGACACTTTGGGATCGGTTTCAGTATTGGTTGTGGAGGATCTTCTTGAATGTGCGGCTTCACTATGCTCGTTGGTTGTTGAAATTCTGAGTCACCCTGTATTTTGCAACTCACTTCTCTACAATATCTACCCTGTGACATTCTTCATCACCTTGAGGACTTGGCATGGCTCTGAAAACACTGAAGGTGACTTCTTCATCTTGAACTATCATTTTCAATTCACCTTTATGCACATCAATGATCGCTCTACCGGTTGCCAAGAAAGGCCTTAAGGATGATTGAGACATCACAGTCCTCTTCTATATCAAGCACAATAAAGTCTGCAGGAAAGTAAAACTTATCCTCCTTTACCAAGACATCCTCTACTATTCCTCTTGGGTAGGTGAATGATCTATCTGCTAGTTGTAATGTCAATGTGGTTGGCTTCGCCTCACCTATGCCCAACTGTTTGTAGATGGATAACAACATTAGATTGATACTTGCCCCCAGATCACATAGTGCCTTACCAAAGTATCGATTTCCAATAGTGCATGGAATGGTAAAGCTACCCGGATCCTTAAGTTTTGGAGGAAGCTTCTTCTGTATAATGGCACTTCACTCCTCTGTGAGTGCTACTGTTTCAAAATTTCCCAGCTTCCTCTTCTTTGACATCATCTCCTTTATAAACTTCACATAATTAGGCATCTGTTCTAATGCATCTGCAAAGGGAATGTTGATATGGATATTCTTGAAGATGTCAAGAAACTTAGCAAACTAAGCATCCAACTTCTTCTTTTGAAAACGCTGAGGGTATGGCAAAGGTGTATTCGAGATAGGTGGTGGCTTATATGGAGGAGATGTTGTACTGTTCTCTGTTTCTGTTACTGTTTCCTCTTGAATTGTTGCTTCTTTGCCTTGACTGCCTTGGTCATGAGAAGTGTCTTTAGTCTCTTTTTCGCTCCTGAAGGTTATTGCTTGACACTGCTCCTTGAGGTTAACTTTAGTATTACTAGAAAATACCTATTTCTGTTGATTAGTCATGGAAGAAACAATATGCCCAATATGCACTTCTAAAGACTTTATCGTTCCCCCTATATTACCCATATATGTTTCAATGTTATTCAACCTTGACTCATTCTTCTCAAACCTCTTTGAAGTTTTAACAAAAAATGTGCTCATGAGCTCTTCTCAGGAAGTTTTATGCTCTACTCTTTGATTATTGTAGCCAGTAGGAGGTTGCAAGACATTCTCTGTATTGGCATATGACAAGTTCGAATGATAATAGTTAGGCACATGATTGCCTCTATAGTTGTTGAAGTTCCGATTGTTCACATACTGGACTTGCTCATATCCTCCGTCAGGTAAAATCATTCTATTAGCAGCAGTAGCTTCAATAGATGGTTGGCCATGTTGGTTGGTCAATGCTGCTAGATGAGCCGTGAGGGATGACATTTGAGTTGTAAGTGCAACAATAGGATCCACCTCATATATACCCGTCACCTTAGGCACAATAGTCTGTTCACTTGGCCATTGGAAGTGGTTAATGGCCATTTATTCTAACAAATTGTAGGCATCCTCAGCAGACTTATTGAATAGAGCTCCCCCAGCTGATGTATCAACCACAGTCTGATTCGAACCATTCAACCGATTATAGAACAACTGAATCTGTACCCAGCCTGCATAATCATGTTGTGGGCATCTTCAGAGTAGATCCTTAAAGCGCTCACATGCTTTATACAGAGTCTCAGTCTCCAGCTGCTTAAATATGCTAATTTCTGCTCTCAGTTGAGCTGATTTAGCTAGTGGAAGAAACCTCTCAAGAAATTTTGTGGCCATATCCTGCCATGTCATGTTACTCACCATCTGTATTGATTGAAGCCAATCCCACGCTTTATCCCTTAAAGAGAATGAGAATAAGTGTAGCATGATAGCTTCTTTAGTCACGTCATACATCTTTATGGTGTCGGCCATCTCCAGGAACATCCTTAAATGCATGTTGGGATCCTCTACAGCTGGACCCCCAAACTGATTCTTTTGCACCATATTGATCAATGAAGGTTGTAGCTCAAAGTTGTTAGCATTGATTGGCGGATGCGTAATCCCAGAGTAATTATCATCTATGACCGGCTTGAAATGATATCTGATTGCCACCTAACGTGGATTGTTCTCTCTGTTTTCAGCCGGCATTGCTTCCTTTTCAATTTTTCTTTCTTTCCTTAGTCTCCTCGCTGTTCTTTCTATTTCAGGATCAAACAGGAACGAGTCGAGACTTATGGATCTTCGCATCCACGAAAACACAAAAGACAGAAAAATAAAAAAATAATAAAAAAAAACAAAGATAAACTAAAAATATAAAATAAAAATCTAAATTAAAGCTAAGATTACTTGGTAATAATATTAGTGTGAATTAAATAAACAATCCCCGACAACGGCGCCAAAAACTTGTTGTGATATTTTATATCGTACTGCAAGTGTACGGTGTCAAGTTTTAGTAAAGATGAGTGAAATAGTGTTGAACCCACAGAGATTGTGTTCAACTCACACTAAGTACTATAATTAATAATCCTAACTTTATTTAGCAACAACTAAATTTAGTATAATCTGAATTTAAAACTAAAAACTAGATATGCAAGATATTACAACGTTAAATAAGATAGACCAAGATGAGAGAGATTCTAGAGTTTGATTTCACCTAGTTATCCCCAATGTATTTGTCATGCCATTCAATCCTTATTCTGTTACATTGTTTATAAGTCAAGAATCCTAAAGTATTTAACTCCATCTCCCGAGCAATAGTGAAAATATTATTAATTACAGACTTCGATATCCCTATAAAAATCTAGTAATCAATAACTCATTACGTTTTTTGATTCTTTGTGAACGACTTCAAAGGAACTATAGATTCTCCTGAACTCTATAAAACTTCTAAGTTATATTCTCTAGATCCTATTCAAAATCCATCTCTCCCGAGCGATAGATTCTAAACATTCATCATCTCAAATTATGGCCAACAAATAAGAAGCATTAAACGCAAGAGAATATAAATAAACTGAATTATAATTTCATAAAACTCAAATTGGCAATCAATACATAGGTTCAAACATTGGCTACATCATCCTCTAGAATTATGGAGTTAGTTCATGACTAAAGATAAAAACGATGAAAATAATGCCATGAACATAATAGAAATCATTAGAGTTTAAAGAATAAAACTAGATGATTAAACCCGAATCGAATCCTTTCATCTTCGGACGTCACCGCATTCATCTCCTATTGTGGATCTTCAATCTTCCTCCTTGGATCTCTCCAAAATATATGTTTTGAGTCTTTGTGTTGTGTACTAGCCTCATCTCTAGGGTTTTGGACGAGCTTTTATATTTATAGGAAAGTCCTGGAGTTTTTATGGATGTAAAACACAACCAAATTAAGCTTCTGGGAGTCTGTCGGGGCGCCGGAAAGTGACGCCGTGGCGCCCAACCTACGGGAAATTACTATGCATAAATTTGTGTGGGCGTAGCGATGCCAAGAAGTTGACATCTCAACGCAAGGGTAATTTTTTGGATGCTGATTTCTGCATTTTCCACTCTTCTTGTGTGCTTCCGATGCATCCGTATGGTCCCAAAACACGTATAAATGCCCCAAGATCCATGTCATAATGTTTCCTATCAATAAAACATAAAACAAACTATAAAATAAATTAAATGATACATAATCTAACAAGATAAAAAGCTAAGAATGCAGGAATAAGTAGGTATAAACTGCACTTATCAATGGGTGTACCACATGTTCTCCAATAATATTTTCTAAATGTTATTTTCTAATATTTTTTAACATCTCCCACTCACACATGATGGACTTTTTTATTATCTATGAAAGAATAATTCATGCTTAGAAATTGTGTCGTACGACCAGCATACATTGAGAGCTTATTTGCTATACATCTGTTAGGAATATATAACTTTTCGAATAATAGATAGAATCATAGTGGATTAGGTGTGCAGTATCCTCGATCATTTATCTCATTACATCTCTCTCGATCTCTTTCTGAATGTAATATTTATTTTATATTCATAATCATGTTTGATCACATTGAACAACATAATTGGTCGACTATTGATGGTAGTGTGTACTTCCAACTATTAGGAATCATTTGTGAGTCATTCAGTATTCACTCCAATGAATACCCACATGTCTATATGAACTTCTCTTGCTCGTGGTACATCGGGTTAAACCATTAGAACTTCAATTCCAATATACGACATGTGCTAATCTTTTACATTATATGAATTCGAACTTATTCCAAAACCAACGACTAAGAATATTTACTTTGAGAATAGTTTATAATAGTAATATTATCCTAATGTCGGACCATCCAGTGTCCAGTATTACTACATGACTATTCTAAGGTCGATATCATTCTCAACATATTTATATATATATCAATCTAATATGTGAAATGACATTACAATTAATAAGGTTGAAATGAAAATGTAATATAATGTACAATAAATTATTCGGATTGGCGCTTCAAGCACCAACACCAACAAACTCCCACTTGCTTAGTGCCAATTCAGATGGTACCGAAGTCCCATCTCCTTCACATGTTTATTGTATAACTTAGGAGGTAATGCCTTAGTGAGCGGGTATGCTATATTTTCTTGTCCTTGAACCTTCAAGACCATTATGTCTTTTCGTTCAATAATCTCTCTAATCACGCGATATTTCCTTTCCACATGTTTAGACTTGGAATACGCTCCCGGCTCCTTAGCCTGTGCAATGGCTCCGCTATTATCACGATACATTGGGATCAAATCCACAATACTAGGCACAATGCCAAGTTCTATGATAAAATTTCCAATCCATACGGCTTCTTTAGCAGCTTCCGAAGCCGCTATAAATTCCGCCTTAGTGGCGGAATCAGCTGTTGAACCTTACTTTGAACATCGCCAACTAATTGCACCACCAATGCCCAATCTGCGAGAGCTCGGGGTCGCGACGTGTAAGGGTGAGCATCGCGACGCTCGCAGCTCTGAGAGGTGAGTGTCGCGACGCTGAGTTCGGAGTCGCAACTATTTCCTGTGTAAAATATTGGCAGATAGTATTTTTGCCTTTAATTCAATTCTAAACACTTTCAATTTTCTCCAAATACTTCAATACACCTAAAAGTCCAATTTTAACATCAAAAACATCATCAACACATGTTATACAATAAACATACATGTATTCTAAATACATATATGCATTTCTTTGAATCAAAACACAAACCAAAATAGAATCCCAAAATAAAGTGACTCATGAATAATTCTAGGTCACTCAAAGGTGGTCAAGTGATTCTAGAATGGTATCCATAGCTCCAAGCTATAATCTAGAGTTCCAAACTTTAATTTAATATTTCATGTCCAACATGAACATATTTGACCTAATTACAAGCATATTGTGTTTATTCTTCCAAAGCATCCATACATAATTCATTAGCATAATTTCAACTTCAAGCTATGTTATTATGTATCCAATGCATAATTCATCACTATATGTCTCACTAATCATAACTCACAAATGAAAACATAGCTTTGGAGAAGATCAAACTTACCTAACAAGTTTGATTCCAAGATCCAATCTTCTTCTCCTTGTTGTTGTAGAGAATTCCCAAGCAAGTTTGGTTCCAAAATCCAATCTTCTTCTCCTTCTTGAAAAGTTGTAGAGAACTTCCAAAGCTTCTCTAATTATTTATTTTACTTAGGCTAATATCATTAATTCTTACTTGTTTTAGCTTTCTCAAGCTTTTTTAAAATCTTGCTCAAGCTTGCCTTTTATAGCAAAACTTATGCATTTTTTAATTAATAAAAGTTCTAATCAACTTTTATATGGGCTTAATCTAATTTGTCCAAATATGTATAATTAGGTATGACTAATCACTTTTGTCTACCACTTTGATTTAATCCAATTAAATCAAGACAAAGTTTAATTAATGTATTAGTTGTATGTCTAACACTTTGATTTAATCAAATTCAATCAAGCCAAATTTATCTATTATTACATATTTATAATAACCAAAATATCCTCCAATGGTAGAGATATTTATGATATTACAACAAAGCCTTTGTGTGATTTTGGATTAATCTAATTTGGTCAAAGTAAATAATTAATGTTATCCAATAAAAATTAATTATTTTAGTTAATAATTATAATATCAACTATTATTTATTATAAAAATTATCGGCTATCCAAGTGCTCACGAGTACACTTCATATTGTTGGACTCTCTAAGTCTAGACTCGTTCGTCATATAAGCCTAGCTTATATGTACGCAATTCGGCAACCTCTAAATTTGCGAAGAACACGAACGACCTTTCTGAACTATATAAGTCAAGGTCATCACATATGTTTAACAATCCATCTGTCATAGGCTATCCGAGTTATGCTTAGGAAACATAGATTATACGGTCAAGTTTCTGAGGCACACATCTCATGTCGATATGTCCATGATTCTTTACAACTAATCAGAACACATTTCTAATATATGTGATCCACCATAGATGATCGGCTTTGGACAAAGTCTTAAGAATCGTGACTTACATACACGGATACCTAAACCTCTTATGGTACACCTATGGGCTGACAGATCCTATATTTATACGCATTTGATGAATGAGTGTATCAGTCCAAAGTCAATGAACTTCTAGCGGTCAGACCATGAAAGGTCTTTGACATATATGGCATCAAAGTGTGGAGGATCACACAAAAAATCAATGCTATCCTATAGTCAAAGGATCACATATGCTACTCGACTCGAAGAGATTCCTATTGACGCTAGTATGTGCTTCCAACTATAAGGAATCACATGTGAGTCATTCAGTATTCGCTCCAACGAAAACCTAAATGTCTATACGAGCTTCTCTTGCTCATGGTACATCAGGTTAAACCATTGGAAATCTAATTCCAATATATGACATGTGCTAGTCTTTTAGGTTATAGGATTTCAACCGTATTCCAAAACCAACAACTATGAATATTTAATTTAAGAATAGTTTATAATAGTAATACTATTTGAATGTTGGACCACCTAATGTCTAGTATTACTACATGACTATTCTAAGGTCGATATATTTCTCAGCATATTTATATATATCAATCTAATATGCGAAATGACATTACCATTAATAAGGTTGAAATGAAAATGTAGTTATTTTATTAATAAATAATAAAATATAATGTTTAATACATTATTCAGATTTTCCTTCCAAGCACCAACTCCAATAACGATTACTACATCATAATTGGGATTTTGGTTGTGGAACTAATTCCACACTTTCCATATTATTCATATTTGGATCATGCACATTACTCCCATTTGGATTATGTACATCATTCCCACTCAAAACGTAAAGGAGACTCAAGTGAAACTAATTCATCATTTTGAGATTCATGTGAAACTGATTCATCGTATTTTTTGAAATTTCTCCCATCAATGTTACTCCTACTTGAATTAGGTAACCTGAGTGTTCACCGATCATGGGATTCATGTGATCCTGATTTTCATACATAGATAAATCTTGACATATCTCTTCATGCTTAGGAAAATTATTTTCTAATAACATGATATCTCATTATTCAAATTCTGTCACGCTTCCACTTTCATGTTCACCTATGCAAACATACCCTTTTGATTGTTTAGAATATCTTATGAAGATACATTATTTTCCTCTTGGGCCTAATTTTCTACGTTTGTAATAACGTACATGGACATAGACCGCACAACCCTAAGGTTTCAGAAAGTGAATATCTGGATTGCAACTTGTCCATAACTCATACGGTTGGTGGCAGCCAATTTTGATGGCACTCGGTTAAGTATATATGTGACAGTCAACAATGCATCACCCCAATATGTTATTGGCAAATTTTCTTATGCCGCATAGACCGCACAACCCTAAGGTTTCAGAAAGTGAAGATCTGGATTGCGACCTGTCAATAACTCATATGGTGTGGTGGCAGCCAATTTTGATGGCACCCGATTAAGTATATAGGTGGCAGTCAATAATGCACCACCCCTATAGGTTATAGGAAAATTTCTTATTTCTGCAACACCATTCTATTGAGGAGTGGCAGAAGTAGTCTGGTGACGACTAATTCCTTGTTCATCAATAACTCTCTAAACTGATCAGATAAGTACTCACGACCACGGTTAGTGCTTAGTGTTTTAATTTTATTGTCTAATTGATTTTCCGTTAAATTCATAAATTTCTTAAAATATTCTACTTTAGATTTATGAGAAATAAAGTATACATAACTAAAGTGTGTGAAATCATCTATGAATGTGATGAAATAAGATACTCAATATCTTGCTCTGACATTCATTGGACCACTGATATCTGAATGGATTAATTCTAATGGATATTTTGCGCTAGTTCCTTTTATAAATAGTTTATCGTAGTTTTTCCAGCCAAATAATATTCACAGGTTGACAAATCTACCTAGTCTATGTTTCCCAGAAAGCCTTCTTAGGCTAATATGTTCATTCTTTGCTGGCTAATGTGTCCATGTCTAGCATTCCACACATTTACATCACTATCATTACTGACAGACAAAGTAACAAAAGATTAACTGGAATTGCAATTAAAACATTCAACATTTAATACAATAAAACCATCCATAAAATAACTAGAACCATAGTGTATTGTACCTAAGTACAAACCAACACCAAATTTATAGAAGTTCAACTTGAAACCTAAATTAACCAAAACCAATACATAAACTAAATTTCGGCTAATTTGTGGAGCAAACAATACATCATGTAAGAGTAAAATTTTCCCACCATGCATGACTAACTTGCATGTACCCAACCCTTTGACTTCAACTCGTGAGTTATTGCCAACGTATATAAGCTTCACCCTAGGTGAAATTCATCAAAATTCCACGAAGACATCTCTATCATTCACTACATGGTTTGTGACTGCTGAGTCTACAATCCACAAAGGATTCTATTCAGTTAGAAAGAATAAACTCGAAACACATATTTCATTTAATTATGTATTGAAGGTATTCACCTTTTTAGGCTCGGTGCAGTCACGAGCAAAATGACCCTTCTTCCCACAGTTAAAACATTTAACATTTGTAATGTTTTTTCTTTTTGGTAGGACGTTTTCCTGTCTCATGTTAGTTAATTTTATGTTTCTTTCATGACTTGAAAGAAAATTGTTCTTTTTTTAATTGGAACCCACCACCATGATATTTTCTTTTCTTCTTGAAACCCTCATGTTTGCTGGATTCTATCATATACATATCAATATTTGACTTAGCGGCCGTGAGGCAGTCGCTCTCAAATTCTAGGTGGCATTTACCATCTTCAAAAGTTTTGATGCTCTCATTGTGGGTCAAATGCATCTTCATATGCTGCCAACTATTTGGAAGAGAACAAATGACCACTTGGACTTTCTGTTTATCTGTAAGAAGTATCTGCTAGTTCAGTAATCATGTTTGATATTTGCCTCAAGTATTTTGACATAGTGAACTCATAGCGTGTTTTGTATATGTCAAACTTAATTGTGAATGACCTAAGTTTAGTTATCGATGTACTACCAAATATTTCGGCTAGTGTAGACCACATGTTCTTAGAAATGTCAAACTTCATAAACTCTTTCATAAGGTCATTATCCATGTTGCTTAGCAAAGTAATGCGGGAAATTGAGTTATTTTTCTTCCAGACCTCATAGGTCTTTCGGTCTCTCATGTGTTTGGTTGTGGTGCCCTATTCAGGTTCATCCATGCTCATTTTCAGGGTTTCAAGAACCTAATGTTCTTCTAGCATATTTTGGATTTTTATGCTCCAAATTTTATAATTATCGTTATTCAGTTTTTCACCCTTGTTGAGTTCAGCGATAATATTCTTTATGCGAAAGCCATTTCAAAAAATATAAAGTTTTCTACAGACATTCATGTATAATTATTAATACTTTTGCTTTATTTTTTCATTAAACAAATTATGTTTAATAAATTTTTTTACAATGGGGTAAGATTCAAAAGGCCACTATGTGTCCAATCATCATCCAATGACCCAATGTGAAAATATTATCGACATAATCAATCATGTAAAATCATCTTTTAAAAAATTACATAAATTTTTAGAACCTTTAATCATGTTTCAACTAATGCACATGACATTCCAAAATTTAATTACATAAATTAAATTTAACATAAAACATCCATTCATAAAAAAAATAAGAAAGCATTATTTATATGCCGTGAAATAATAAATAATTACACATACCAATAACAAGAATGTTTTTAATATTTACTAATAATAATTTTTTCTGTTTTAGAGTCCCAACTCATATATATTTTGGGATATGAATCCCCAAACTCTCTGGATAACTCGTAATTGATCTTGGACAACCACAGAAATCCTATTACAAATTTAAGATCATTGCAACAATTTCGAGACATCAAAAGAAAAATCATATTTTTTATTTTATGTCTGATTTACTCAATTGTCAACTTCTCAATAGCTTTATTATAACGAACATGTAGTTTTTCTATACGCTTTGCAGATTTCCAAATATCAGTAAGTCGTATTTACCATATCCTAGGGAGAGTGTTTCTTAGCATTTTGAATCTATCAGGCTATCATAACCAATTACCTTCCCATATTGACTCTTGTAACATGTTATTGAAGGCGATGATATGTGAAATCATATCATCACTTTCGCTCATCCGATATCTATCTATTTCTAACAATATGCATGTAGTCTTTCTTTGTCTGCAGATGTCATAATCATTCTTACAGTTCTTCGGACTATTGTCATGATTTTTCTGTAACAAATACAAGAAAAAAATCAGCATAAATGAAAATATAAAATTACATTGGCTAAAATAAACATCACGAAGATATTTATTAAATTTAATAAACACAAAGTTTATATGATAAAATAAATATATCATTGCCGATCTGAACACTATACGAAAAAGGATTAGACATTCAATCATGACAGATCTAATTTACCGAAGAAAATAGACATAGACATAACCCACATGTGTCGACACGTATTACCACACACTATTAAGAAGGCTAGACACGCATTCATGTGCCACCACTCGCCGGCCACACGCCTTCATGCGCCAGCCATTGGCGCTCACGCGTCGACCACTAGCACTCACGCGCTGTCATGCTCTGGCCATGCGCTGGCAAGTCACGTAAAATAGACGACATGTCATCTTATTGTTGTGTGTACATATGACATGTCTGCTGATTAATCTAGATCCAACCAACAAGTCGTCTGGTAATGCACGGATGACATGTCGCCTGTTTCAACACTATATATACAACTTGTCACATAAATCTCGGACGACCTATCTTCTGGTTTTCTTAATACCAAATGACATGTCCTTTGTCTTTTCTTGGAGTATTTTTCTAGGAAAATCAGGTTCGACTAGGCAACGCCTTTGGTCTATATCTTTCTAAAATTTAATAAAATTAAGCAAATGATATACCAAATTAAATATCATATGTCCTAATTTTCAAAACATCTTAGAACACGCCATTATCAATTTTGTACAATAAGATATTAAGGTCCAAAGTTGGAAGAAAATTATTTTTATAAAATTTAAAACAGAGTGCATTTATTCATTTTCCATACATGACCATGCCTTTTGTGCGCAATCTAACTAGAATACATGTATTAAATCTCTGATACCAAAGTTTAGAAAAATTATCCCTAATATTTTCAAGGAATAATTGTTGGGATATATTCCCTAGAGCTTCATATAATGTAAACAGAGTTATTTGTTATGAAATAAAAGATGTTTTACTCATTTATCAAAATGTTTGATTTAAATCGCATATTGTAAATTATCATGTTTACCCTTGATTACTCACGTGCCTTCAGACTTAGTGTATGAGTGTCATACACAAGAGGATTTAAGTCTGAAGTTAGTAATCTCAAATAGTCTATAGAGAGCAAACAAAGCTGATACATTATTTTGGTTTATCTATAGTTGCGGTCCTGAATTTTTTCTGACATATGTATTTCTAGACTTAGGTCATTAGGGTCTATACAAATTTGGATCCCAAAATACCCGAGTCTGAATCCGTATGGATCCCGAATTTCGCTACTTGGGTATGGAAATGTTTTTACGGACTCGAGTCTTTCATGTGTATACATATTCGAGCTAGCCCACTTTTTGAAATGTCGTGTTTAGATCAGTGAGTCTAGAATCTTACAACCCGAGTCCGAAATTTTTTGATCGACCTAGGTCTTCTAGGACAATGTGAAACTGAACCAGACCCAAATCTTTTTACTATCCATATTTCTAACCACCAAAAAATATTTGACATGACAGACATCAGAAAATGTATTCCGAAAAATATTTTTAGGCAATAGTCAAACATTGGAAAACACTTTCATTTCCAGAAATGATTTATTTACGAAAATCATTTTATGTAGAAACAAACCGATCCCAAATGATTGAAAAGCATGGTGGAGAAAATTATATTACCCCATCATAAACTTATGGATAACACTAGAATGTTCATGACAATTACAATTTCTCACATCATATGTCGTCTCTAGAATGTTCATGACAATTACAATTTCTCACATCATATGTCGTCCTTATCACTCATAGTAGACCTGACCTTTGGCCAACACTAAATTTATATGATTATCTATCATTGAAATAGAGTTAAAATGAACTTAGCTACTCACACAAACAACTATAAAATAGAATAAAATTTGATAATATTCTAGATTCTATGATTCATAATAATGTTGATATGATTCATAACAACGTTGATCACTTACTCTACTGTAAGAGTTAATTTTTAGCAGAATGAAGACACAAAGTTCCATCAGTCTAATAAGGTTACTACTGCTTAACAGGACAAGCCTTATTAACCTATCTTAATTCTATTTATAATGACAATAATATTATTTGCACCTGTGGAGGTCAAGTAGGTTAAGAGAGTAAGTAAGCCATACCTTCAAGAACACGTGACAGAAGATGGTTGGCACCAAGGATTGTGGAAGCGGTTCCAGAGCTTGTGTAGTTGACTTTGTGGTAAAGCTATTAGTAGACTTCGGAGTTACTTAAGGATAACAAGTGGCGATTCTTTTAAGAATCTTATTGATTTTAGGTCTTCAAACAAAGAAAGAATTTTTGAGTGTGTGGGCGCTTAAGAGAATGTTCAAACTCAATTATGGATGGTAAAAATACCCGAGTTCGATCAGTAGGGGTCAGGCGCAGCGGAAGTCGCAGTTCAGGCGAAATCGTAACTTTAAAAATTTTAAATTTATGGAATAAATTATTCAATATCTCATATGAGTAATTCATTTATATTTCACCTAAATATATTTATTCGATATCAAATAACGACATAAATAATTTAGAAACACCACGAAATTTTTACGAAAATATTTTTCCGCAAAATAGCATAAAATGCGTTTTTGGACCGAACCAACCAACCAATACACACGGGGCTGCCCAGGTCAGCAGCAATTCATGGGCTGCCCGAACAGTGATCAATTCACTGTTTGGACAGCGGACACCCGGTAAGCCCAAAACTCATCCAGTTACGTCGTTTTTCGATGTTTTCGCATATTTCCAGTCCGTAATAATTTCCAGAAATTATTCCAATGCCCAATACACATCCAATACATTTAAATAACATATTTTTCATCATCGATTTCCAGAATTTCCTGACTTGATCTGGGTGCCAAAAATATCATTTTTTATGCTTCAAATACATTTTTCTCAATATTAATAATATTAATATTTACACCAATCAAAGCCACCACCAATGAAAAATAGTTCACGATGGTTTAGACTAATCTAACAATATCCAAGCCTACTCTTAATTCAGAACTTATTCTAGAAATTTGTAACCACAAGTGAAGTCAGAAAATATATATAAAATATGCATGCAGTGGATTAAAATTTAATCCTATCTACATAATAGAATAAGGAAAAATAAGCGATAATTTTCATAATATTACACAATGCCTTAGTTATAGATTTTTAACCCAGTAGTGTCTCCCACTAATTTATGTAATACCGTAATCCCAACGGAAAACGAGAATTCAATAATTAAACTGAATTCTATAATGGGAAGTGAACCCCATGAATATATTTCGACTCACAGCTTTGGCACGTTCTCGCCTACGTATATTCATAAGTAGACAACTCATTGTCAATCACACTCATTGTGACTCCTGATTTTGGTCATGATCGTTTCTCATTGTGACAGCTTTGGCACGTTCACATGAGACATATCAAGGCTTCACTTGTCAATGACAAACTCAAGCTACCGATGTAGTCCTGACAGCTTTAGAACGTTCAGGAATCCACTTTCACTTGAATTTGTCTCTTATCATATAAATTCTGGCGGCGCAAATGAACTACCATCAGCCATAACTGCACAACGTTGGCATGTTACAGCTACAACATCAGGAAAACATTCGCATCCGTACTGACAAGGCGGACAAAGAAATAAGTATTCCTAATACTAGTTACTTTAAAACCTTATTTAAGTGGGAATATTCCTAAAGTGGATTTTACTCTACATCAAATGCATATATTTAATCTAGATCAATTTCTCAACAGTTTAATTCTACCCGAGAAAAATCAAGAAACATCTAGATTACAAACATGTGAAAATATCAAAATTAGATTATATATCATATATCAAGCATGAAATATGTGATGGATGTAGGATCAGACCCGCTCTGACACCATTTTTTGGGGTCAGACACAGCGGAAGACGCGGTTCGGGCGAAATCATAATTTTAAAAATTTTAAACTTATTGAATAAATTATTCAATATCCCATATGAATAATTCGTTCATATTTCACCTAAAAATATTTATTCGATATCAAATAACGACATAAATAATTTAGAAACACCACGCAAATTTTACGAAAATATTTTTTCCGTAAAATAGCATAAAATACGTTTTTATCCGAACCGACCAACCAATCCAAATCAAAAAGCCCCAAAATCCAAGAAAGAAAGAAACCCTAGAACTATTATAGATACTCTAGAATAAGAAACAAACTTTATAAGCTTAAGAATATTGAAGATTACCTCAAAATCTCCTAATTTCCTTAAGCTTTTTTTCTTGATTTCATCAATTTCTCTCAAGTTTCTTCAGGAAAAATTTTGGAAGTTTTTCCATGGAGTTAATTTTAACCAAGTGAAGCTTATCAAAGTGAAAACAGATTTTTTTCACTTTTTATATTAGGTTTGGCCAAATAAATGGGGCAATTTGGTCATTTTATAATTTATTTAATCTAATTAAATATCAAGCTTTAAGTTACTTGTTCAATTTGAATACTCCAAGCTTAAAAGTCATGTCATTTGTCACCATAAAATAATAAACATATATAATAACAATTATTACAAATGAATATTATTTAATCTAATTAAACATTAAATTTAAAGTAGACAAAATCAAATTGAATACTTCAACCTTAAAGTTTAATATTATTAGTAACCAATAATAATGAAGCACATTACATAACAATTATGTAATATTTATACTATTTAATTATCTAAATATTTAACATTTAAATATCTAAATAATTAATTAATAAAATTATTATTATATATATGTATTTTTATTTGCACTAAATAACAAAATACATATATTAATGGCATGTGTCAAAATCTCATTTGACAAATAATTAATATGTATCTAATTAAATTTTGTATCAAATACAAATACATATTAATTATTAATTGACCTAAAATTACCCATATGCATGTATTTTCGTTTAACCGTTAAATAATTCGAATTAACTTATTTAATCCGATAAAGTATTATGAATAGTCTGTATTATTCATAACGTGTTGTCCAAGTACTCAACGAGTACACTTCATATTGTGAGACTCTCTAAGTTTAGGTTTATCTATCATGAAATCAAATTTCGTGTCCATAATCCACCCACTAGTAAATTATGACGACCACAGATAATCTCACTAAACTATGCAAGTCGAGGTCATTGCATACGTATAATCCCTTTATCACAGGCTATCAATATTATACCGGGGATATAGATAGGAATGTCAAATCCCTAAGGTATAATATAGTCGACTTTCAAATTTACGATCTCTAAATAACACTCGGAACTTGCTACCGAAGTATAGCACGATCATGGATTTACTAGATCGAAAACGCGTACAAGATACCTATGTCATGAACACATGACTGACTGATTCTATCTGATACTCACATGATATCATAAGTATCAGACCAAACCCAATGAGTAGGCGGAGGTTTGATCTAAATAGATCGGTGACGTGACTGCCATCAAAGTGTGGAGAATATCTCATATATCTACAATGGTATCTCAAGTCGAAGGACCACTATACTACTCGACTCAAGAAGATTCCTATTGACGCTGGTGTACCATCTATTAGGAAATCTTCGGTGAGTCGTTCAGTATTTATCAAATAAACACCTACACGTCTATACGAGTCTCCCAAGACACATGGTTCATTGGGATAAACCATCAGACCAAGTCACGATATACGACATGTATTAGTCTCAGCGGATTTTACTAATCGACCAGTGTCAGTAAATCTTGATCATGAACTTTATTTGATAATATACTTCTAATAGTGACATTTCCCAATGTCAATTACAAACTATTTTGTAACTGCGTACTACATTATATATTATCGGGTATTTGTCTTATATATATATATATCACTAAATCAGATTTAGTTTCAATCTAATCAAATTGGATTGAATAAAAAGACAAGAGGTGCAACCATATATAAGTAATATTATGGAAAATGTATTGTTCATATTCATGAATCAGAGATAAATGCGATCCGAATTGGCGCTCCGAGCACCTACCTTAACATGATCCAGCTCAACCAAGCCTAACCTGATCCAATGGTAAATTTTAAGACCCGAGTCCGATTTTTATTAATTAAAATAATATTTTTAATTTTATAAATTAATTTTCAATTCTAAATACATATATTTATAACTATATTTCTAAGGTATAATTCAAAAAATATTTAAAATGTTGAAATTCTTAATTTTTTTTATTTTTTTTAAGTATTAAAAAATTCAAGAAATTATTTGTTTTTTCTAATCCGGGCCCAATCCGACCTGACTTTTTGCCACTCCTAAATTCAAAAAAGTCTTTTTACTTAAGATTGTTTTGATTAAGCAATCCAAAAATCCCTTTTGAATTCTTTATGGTGCTCCATGTTTGCATGTTAAGTAAAATGGGATAATATCATATTATATATAAATAATAGAGATTAAGGTGGACCAAAATGATTATGGAGTCACCTATAGCCTCTTTGATCCTCTAAACTATTCATTACGGAGTACAGGGCACAAGTGTGTCAACGCATGATTCACATGTGCTGGGTACAACCTTTTTGATAGCCAAGTTTCATTACGAAATTGATACTACTGTGTACTAAAATTTACCTAAAATAATTTAAATTACTTTATGAAACTAAATAAATCATTTATTTTAAACAAATTTTGATACTATTTTATATGGTGCTGTCATTTAGCACCACATAAAATGAAAGTAAAATTATCCAATATAACTGATTCATGAATCTTAAATATAAATTGACTTGATTCATTCATTATTTAATTCATGAATCTCAAAATATCTATTAAAGTTTTCATTTCATTTATTCATCTATTACTCGATTCATTCATTTTGAATCCAATTTTATTTTTTACTTAAATTCATGAATCTCAAATATAACTGTTGGGTGTGCAAACAAAGTCCCAAAGTCCCACATTAGTTAGATATGGGGAAGATCATGGGTATATAAGGATGAACATATATCTTCATTGGTGTGAGGCCTTTTGGGTATAACCCAAGAGCAAATCCATGAGGGCTTAGGCCCAAAGTGGACAAATCATACCAATGTGGAGATAAGTGGTGTCCTAGGTTCCTTACAGTGGTATCAGAGCCATGCCCCGGAGTTAGCCATGTGGATGAATCCTCGGAATACCGAACAAAGGTGGTGAGCCCCGATCGTGATCCGTGAGTGCTCGGTTAGACAGGCGGTGTGCTCTGGTCTTCATGGAGTGGACGGATGAATGATCGTTCGAGGGGAGGCTCAGTTGTCCTTTGTGGTCCTTTGTTCGAGGGGAGGATTGTTGGGTGTGCAAACAAAGTCCCAAAGTCCCACATTGGTTAGATATGGGGAAGATCATGGGTATATAAGGATGGACATGTATCTTCATTGGTATGAGGCCTTTTGGGTATAACCCAAGAGCAAATCCATGAGGGCTTAGGCCCAAAGTGGACAATATCATACCAATGTGGAGATAGGTGATGTCCTAGGTTCCTTACAGTGGTATCAGAGCCATGCCCCGGAGTTAGCCATGTGGATGAATCCTCGGAATACCGAACAAAGGTGGTGAGCCCCGATCGTGATCCGTGAGTGCTCGGTTAGACAGGCGGTGTGCTCTGGTCTTCATGGAGTGGACGGATGAATGATCGTTCGAGGGGAGGCTCAGTTGTCCTTTGTGGTCCTTTGTTCGAGGGGAGGATTGTTGGGTGTGCAAACAAAGTCCCAAAGTCCCACATTGGTTAGATATGGGGAAGATCATGGGTATATAAGGATGGACATGTATCTTCATTGGTATGAGGCATTTTGGGTATAACCCAAGAGCAAATCCATGAGGGCTTAGGCCCAAAGTGGACAATATCATACCAATGTGGAGATAAGTAGTGTCCTAGGTTTCCTAACAATAACTTTATTTGATTTATTGTTTATTCATATATCTCATCATTATCCTATACCTATATAAAAGAGTATTGAGATATATTAAAAATCTATTTAATGGAATGATTGCTTTAACTTAGCGGCCTAAGTCTGCGTTCGTCAATATTATTTGAATATTATGAATAACAAAAAAAAATTGTGTATATAAATATTTATGTAGATCTTTAGATTTTAATGCCATCATTTATTTTTTTTTTGAAAAATAAAAATCGCAAACAAAAGCGATTAGCAAAAATCTGAAAGCTAAAAAAATCTGGAAATCCATGCTTCAGGTATCAGGTTCCTTCCAATTTGCAGACAAAAATATTAAATGAATCATATTCCCGAAAACAGCATCTTCTTCACGTGTTCTTGAAACATTCTTCTTTTACGCTGCCTTATTATTCAAGAGCTTCCAAATTTTCACCATCATCACAGACATCAGCTTCCACCATCAATTTAAAAAGAAAAAAAAAAACCCAACAAACCCATTAGTCTTCTCACTAGATTTCCCTCCATTCATGGTGCTCTCTGTCAATTTAATCACCTGTTCACAACCACTACCATTGTTTTCAGCTTACTCCCCATATCCAATTTAAACTTGTTTTTTCATCTTAATTTCAGCTACACCCTCAGATTTCTTTTGCTTTTGTCGCTTCCAATTTTGGCACTGTTTGTTGATCATGTTCATTATCACTTGATAAGTGTGGTAGTTGGTAATCCATCTTAGCAAGTTGATCTTAATCTTTATCTTGAATTGAAGTATTCCCATAATTAAGATATTAAAAGGTGCCCACTGCTGAACTAAGTGGCTGCTTCTCTTTCTTGTGAGCCTTTAAATTTTTAATTGTAAGTATTATTTTTTTACTTTTTCGGTATATTTGGGTTCTTATTAATGCATTGTTTTGCCTGTCTATTTTAGAATGAGAGGTAATGTGCCTGCTAGATTGGCTAGCTTTCGAGTCTTGAGGTGAGTTTTTGTTCTTCGTGACACCCGGAAATAGTATGAATTTTCTCTTTTTAGTTTGGTCATATTTAGGGGAGCTTATCTATTACACTTTTAGTAACTAAATTTTCATTTTCTCTATCTGCTTTTTGCTTTTGGGTTGTAACTCCTATATAAAGCTTGATTTGTATGTTTGAAACTTCAAATGGGTATTTCTTTTTCAATGTTCAAACTTCTTTAGCAAACTTGGTTTCTTAATGTTTTTTCGTTGTCTTGGAGAAGATTTTACTTGCCTTGGGGAAGGACGGTTTGCCTATTCAATTTATTCCTGCAGATGATATATCCTTTTTTGTTCAATTCACTTGAGCATTTGTTGTCCATCTTATCTTGCATGTTAGGTTGTCAGATTCATCAATTAGCATCACCATGAATCTGGTGTGGCTCGTGTCATTCTTCGTTTTTGGCATTGGAACAGCCATAGGAGGAGCTCTGAAGCCTGATGTTCTGAATCTTGGATCTATATTCTCGTTCAGAACTATTAGTGGACAAGTTGCAAAGATTGGCATGCAGGCTGCTCTGGATGATATTAATTCAGATGCAAGCGTTCTTGGTGGAAGG